>WOGO01005359.1:0-12489 GCA_015342085.1 Leptinotarsa defecta | reverse complement strand
TGTATTTTATTTCACTATTATTTCATTTCAGGTTTATTTTGGTTAATATAATTGTTATTTTCAGCCATTCATTTTCAATTCTTCTTTTTATTTGTTTCAGGGATTTCAAATCATTTTATATAATAGACAATGGAAGTCCGAACTAGTGAAATTCATCATGAAACATCGTCAATCACCTTCAAACAAACAAGACACTTCTTTTGCTGTATAATAGCTTCTCCAAGCAGTAACAATTTTATATTTTTGAAACATCAGCAACTACCTATGATCTAATCAAATGATTAATTGTAGGCTAGATTCAATTACCTGAAAAGTCCATATATAATTCCTAATATATGAGTGAAACAGATAGAAGTAGGTCAATGAATTGATGAATGATTATGATCCTAGTAGGAATAAATTGAGGAGAGGCCATCTATTCAAATCAATCAAGTCATTTATGCGGTATTGAAAATATTGAAATTCATTGATAGATATTCATACTTTCCGAAAGTTGAAAATTCCAAACCTGCATTTTGCTAAAGTTAAAAAATGCAAATACCTTGAGAACCATAAAATTGATTCGAATAACTCTTCTTTGTTGAATTCGTTCTTCACAGGTAATCAAACTTAATCAGTAATTTATTGATTTATTTTAACTAGTGGATCAAGGATTATATCCAGTATTTTCCGCTTGTTCAGTTTAGCTCAGAATCTCAAATAGTTCTTCATTCCTTTTTAAAAAAAACTAATGTGTAACGTCGTATAATTCAAATGTATTAGTAAGTTTCAATATTAGGAATCGAACAGTTCCACTCAATAATTTTGTAAAAAAATTAAAAAAGTAAATAATTTGAATCTACAATATGTTTATGGGGACTTAAGCTTCTTGAAAATATTGTCTTACAACTTTTTTGAAAAATTAATCGTCACACATTAAGTACATTCAATACTGCTGGAATTTATATTTATTTCAGGTCATTTATATTGCCAGGAATCCAAAAGATGTCATAGTTTCCATGTATCATCTTTCCTGTTTTCTGTTTGAAGATCTTTCCGATGCCAAATTTGAAGAATTCTTCCATGTTTTCAAATCAAATATGAGTAGGTTGTTTAAAAAATCACTATAATCATCATCTGCTACTCACACTAGGGGTGGCGAATGAAAAAAAATCAAATCAGCAACTATGTCAACATGCTTAGGAATTTCATAAAATGGTGATAGGTACTCTTTCCAGCATTTTTGAGACCACATCCACTTTCACTAAGGTAAAAACAACCTCAAATATTTCAAATGGCATGAGTCTCGAGATGAATGACGTTCGAAGGCTTTGAAATAGTTTTGTAGGAAATTACATTGGAAAATGTGAATTCATTCAGGTGCATAATTACTGCCTAATGAACTTGTGATCTAACACTAGACAGCGCTTTTTCGACCCGCTAAGATCTCATCAATGGTACTAGGCTAAACCAAACAACTGTCCTAGAAAGGACAAACCTGACCGCCTTGGGGTGGCTCGTTTATCTTCGACTATGAAACGACACATCAGTTGACTAGGGAGACCATGTAATGCTGCTTCTCCTTCCAATCCAATGTCGTCGAGAATGTGGATGTGAATTAACAGTTTTTAGCAAATATACATCAATGAATTGTCAAGTGCTGACTCCAGTAATGCTTCGAAATGTAGGACAATATTTCGATCAAAATCTTCATTATTGAAGTTTAAAGCTTCGCCGGTGGGAAATCAAATGGGAACCGTGATAATCAGGGTTAGGTATCCGTGGTCCAGAAGATATATTGGCTAGAAAAGTTTCGTCCGAATCTGCGGTGAGCATCTTCAGCAGTGGTTGGCAGCAATGTGTTGCGATATCCTACTAGGTACACTTGTTAGTGAAATCTTTCGTCTATGTGTATATCATAGAGATAGAGGGGTTGGAGGACTCCTCTGATTAGCTTGGTCTGTTGGGTTTGATCGGGCATCGGTGGAGAGCTGAATACCATGTTTAATTCAGTGATTTTTCTCTTTTCGATTGAAGAAGTTGTTTGGATTTTTGTGTGTCTCCATTGCTTCTTGATTCAGACGCGTGACTTGTGGTGTGAAGCACTTCTGTGCTATCAAATTGTATTTCAAGACCTTTCTCAACAACTGTTTTTTTCTGTTCAAGACGGCAGGATTTTTCATATTCCTTCAACTGAGTTCTCAAACTCCGTTGGGTGGAACCTACTACGTACACCGACATGCAGAAACTGCTACTTGGTATATCCATGGATTAGAAAGAGGGTCTTTGCCATCCTTGGGCGTGAAGAGGTATGCAGAGTTGGTTTAAACATATTTCTCAGAAAATAAATTCTTCCATCCCACAGTTACCTTGTGACTACAAGGAAGGAAAACTGACTCATGAGTGGGTTCCTATGTGCGCTCTTGTTTGCTGAATTTCTTCGCCCTGGATGCTTCATTATCATTCTCTATCGAATTCATTGCAGCATAAGTAGATGTTAGATGTTCAAGGCTATGCAGATAGATAACAAATGGTGTCTATACCGAGAAGTCAACTCCTGGGACTAGTGGATCTGACTACAGAGCCTGTTCCAACAGATTGTGAGGGCTTTCCATGGCAACACCGTCATTCTGTTCGTAGAATTGATAGTCGAAAATTCACTATGGAAGTTTAAAAAAACGACTCGTGTTTTGCTATAAAAAATTCCTTCGAAAAAAATATGAAGAATTCTGCCTGTCTGCCTTCTGTCTCGCATAGGTGATTAAAGTCCACCGTTATTGAGCACGCGCTACAAAAAGGCCATGAAATGCAAATTGAAAGAACAGACGTATTTTACACCACACCAATATTACAAGTGTCTAAATGAAGAAGCTATAGTTATTCACAAATATCGAAACGAATTCAATCGAAAAGGAGAAAATCACGATGATCGACAAAACATGGTCAAACCAGGCACCACTCAAGCCAATTTGAGGAGTACTCTCCTGCTGAAAATTACCATGCCAGTTAGGGGGCGAAAGGTTTGGAATCAATCTCTTCATTCGATCACGGTTACCTAGCCCCTAATATTTCAGTTCCAATCTTCTTTATTGTATGGATGCAGGTTGATAAATTAAAAATACAATATTTCCTAAAACTATTAGACCGAATTTCAGAATGTAAAGACTGCGAAAATTTTCGAGGGCTTTCGTAGATCATCTTTTCGTTCCTTCATGCTTTTTGAAAATGTTGAAATGATTGCCACCTTTGATGAAAGTGAAAGTGACGGAGTCAAAAATATTAGAAAAGAGTATCCCCCACTAATCGAAAATCGCGAAGTATTTTCGTTTTTTAGAAATAATGACGCAGATCCAGATAACGAATCTGTTACAATTTCGATTGGTCATCTTGTACATTTTGGCACTTTATCTACTAAACTCATTCAAAATCTCTTGAAAATTTCATAGGTGTGTGATTTGCTTTACAATCATTTCGCTTCTAATTCAAGATATACGATTTTGATTCAAATCAGGTTCTAATAAGTATAATGTTAATGGAAACTGCACCATTTCATAATTATTACAATATTGAAAAAAGTTTCAAATGACAGTGAGTTGGGTATCATTCAACATTTTTCATCACTATGATCATTGTAATTATTTACTTTTCTCTCATCTGTTTTTTGCTAACAAAAATCATATTTAAATTCCATTTTTCTGTTTTAGTTTTATACCAACCTTATTTCGAACATGTCAAAGAGGCTTGGGCGAGAAGAAACGACGACAACTTTCTTTTTATCTTCTTCGAAGATACAATTAAGGTGAATTGAAATATGTTTTTATATTGTAACACAAGACCATAGACCAAAGGATCCATTTTTAACCGTTCTTATAGAATATTCGAGGTTAGGATAAATTATGAATTCATTATTATGACATCACTAGCACATAATATACCGATTCTTATTGCGAAGGGTTATGAATTGTTTTTCTTAGAGTCTCCGATTGGATTTCTCTGAACAACAATATTGTTGAGGATCGTGACATTTCTTTCTTCAATTTTTATGTATGTACATCAACCATTACATTTTTCTATCAATTACTAACCTGCAGGGGCGGCGCACCGTACAGGTGAACAAGGCGACTACCTACGGTGCTGGAAACCAAGGGCGGTAAAAATAAATTAATGAAATGAAATTTGGTTGGTTTTTAAAATATTTCACACAATAATGGTCTTGGACTCTGGTTTAGAATAAAGTGATGTGGTGATTTATGTAAAGGAGGAGAAAATAGAATGTATCCAAAATAAATCTCAATTATGAGTCGACCTAGAAAGTAAGACTACACATAGTAGCATTACCAATCCATAAACACCAACCTAAACCTCTTTGAAAATGGCCCCGTTATAAACATTCTTGGTTGCGTCTCTACTACAATAAACGGAGACGGTAACATCAGTAAAATACTTTCTGGAATGTATTCCTGTTTTGGATGTCACTGAAGCTGCTTCGACTACAGCAACTCTTGATGTGTTTGTCACTGTCGATACAAAATACAATTGGAAATGGTTATGACAACGGAAAAATATCGAAGAAGGATACAGTGATCTTCAACGACGCATCTCAAATATGCACTAGAAAATTGTATGTACCCTCGAGAATTTACAATTACACCAATTTACAAAATGAGCGATATTTTCAACTAACACCGTACTACGAGAGATAATTATTTTGATAACGTGATTTCCATATTAGATGTTACAAACACAACCACAATTAATGTATTTATATACTTTTTCTTACTTTTCTATTTTTTGTATGTTGAATCAATCTTAAACCATTTACTATATATTATATATTCGTTGTATTTGTTTGTTACTGGGTAAACACCTGCCGAAAATAACTGTATTATTATTTTATTTTTCCTGTCTTCGCACGGTAAGCCGGCATGATTTTGAAATTCGAGAGTAGAAAGGGCATCATTCCACCAATGACTTCAATGATCAGAACAACCATCTTAACAGAATGATCTGGAAAGAGTCAGCGCAGTTCGAAGATAAAATTTCGATATTCCATCTGTTTTCATTTCCCTTTTCAGACGACATTCGCTCAGCAGGAACTATGTCAGGCTTATTAACTTGTATAAGCTCATCAGCTTGTATCAGACTCATGGTGGGTAAGGAATAGTTCCAATAAATTCGGCACTTCTCATTCCCGGAGCGTAGGGCAATACCGGTGTCTCGTCAATACCGTAAGAGTGCCGTAGATGGTAATAATAGCACTTTTAGGGCCGCGGTATGTCGATGGATATAGGCCGAGACCGCATATACTGGACATTAGTGTATTAGGGTTTCGGGCGCCTCGCGGCAGACCCCGCACTTCGTGTCAGGAATCTCTTTACCCATCACGCGACTGGGGTAGACTAAGGTGTTGAAGACACCATCCTGGCAAGCCATAATGAACCCCTCAGTTTCCGACTTCAGCCCACTCGACTTGAGGAAAGCAAAAGTCAGGCGCTTTGATAAGCCAAGGTTTTTGAAGAAGACCCCATGCGTTGGCTTATCCTTGTGTTTCCGCAGAAGTGAGGTGATCTTTGCGGCTTTTATATGAGCTTCTTGCTGAACGGGTGCCAACTTGGTGACAGAGTTGTGGTCACCTCCTTCAGTGTCGAAAACTAAACCGAGTTTATCAGCTGCTGGGGAAGCTGCCCTAAAGAAAAATGCTTCAATTTCTACTCTCTTATGGTCACGGACCATGCAGAGAAGGGGATCCGCACTCCTGACGACTTTACAGGCTATATTCAGTACCATTCTGTCATGTAGACACTCCAAACTCAAAAGTCCACGGCCTCCCTGTTGTTGGGGCAAGAACAACCGCGGAACGGACGATTTGGGATGCAAACTCAGAGATGCATCATTTTTCGGGTGTTTACATCGAGTTGATACAGCTCCTCCCGAGTCACCTTCACTACTCCAAACGAATAGAGTAATATTGGAACGGCAAGCATATTTGTTGTAGCAACTTTCTTCTTTCCCGACAATTCCGATGACCAGATCTGTCGAAGTTTGTGCTGATATTTGCCGCGGAGAGAGTTCTTCACTGCTGTTACCTCTTGTGAGTGGCGTTGTTCCACCCCGAGGTAAATATACGTCTCTTCGGCGTCTCCGTAGTCCCCGCATCGTATTATTATTATTATTGTTTTTATTATTATTTATAATTTTTCAGGATAAACCAAAATCGTTCAGAAAAATTGCTGATTTTTTGGGAGTTGATCTCACCCAGCAAGATATTGATTTATTAGAAGACCATTTAAAATTTGAAAACTTCAAAGCAAACAAATCTGTCAACTTGGAACACTTTGTAGAGATGGGAATTGCCACCAAAAATACCTCTTTCATCCGGAAAGGAAAATTAGGTGGATGGAGGGAATATTTTGTAGGGGATTTGGCAAGGCAAGTGGATGAATGGATTGAAGAAAACTTGAAGGATTGTGATCTTCGTTTCCGAAACGATTAATGAAATCGCAGATTTCAAAATGATTTTGATTAATTGATATAATTTCTGCATTCCTCTCTTATTTTTCCAATATCAAATATAATACCTGAATAATAGTTTTCTGAAAAATCTGAAAACCGTTTTTTTATTATAAAAGCCACCTGGGATGATAACCTAATTCCTCAAGCAGTTATGAAACTCTTTTATAGTGAAAATGGATTTGCATCACGTATTTGCCAAAAAAGAATTAGAACTAAAAGTAGATTATGATTCCAATTTAGAAAAAATGGAAGTAGAGGATGTGTCGGAATTGAGTAAAAGAAAAAATACAGAATCTCCTTGAATGCATTTTTGAGACATTGAAGATATTTAAAATTGGTGGAAAATATAAATGCAGATTTTGAAAAAATGTTTTACATATTGTCGTCGTTATATGACTCCCAACCTGGAGTACATGCTTATTGCTATCTAGCGGACTTTGTCTGCAGGTGGCGGGGTGGTCAGCCTACCGAATCAACTGCAGGCGAAGCTTACTCCTAGTTGAAAGGACTTCTGTTTGTTCGAAATACTCAGACGGAACTGACCCACCCGGCACTGACAAATAGCTGGTACTCTGAAACCGATATCTCATAACAAAATTAAATTAATTTCAGCTTTTCATATATGAAAAGTTACTTCCGAAGAATCTCCCAAATAAAAAACGTTTCAATTCAAAACATCGGTATGGAATTGAAACAAATATGATTCACAAGGGAAAAAGTATGCACATACATGGAAATCTATCATCTTCAGGAGTTTCAGGGCGAAAATACATGTTTTCAACTTTTCATTAGAACCATTTTAAATAACTTCAAAGACAAAACATTCATTTCTCGCGAAATATTACGACTTTTTTGTCACCGGAAAAGAAAATTAATATTTTTGGGAGGAACACTTTTTTGCTCTCTACTTCTCCATTATATGAAAAATTGGAAATTGACAAAGAGAGGAACGAAATTGACTACAAAAAATGTTTTCATAGAGATAAAGGATACACCGAAGTTTCTTTCATCTACAAACTGAGAGAAAAAACCCTTTCTTCCGTACTTTTTTTTATGATGCACAAGTAGAAATCCGAAAATATTTTTTTCAAAGAAACTGATTTCTTCTGAAAGAATTCCTTTCTCAATTTGAATTAAATTCCAATTTCTCGGATTGGACTAACTAATCATTTGAATGTGTGTAGACTTGTCTCCTAAGGTGACATAAAATCGTGATGTTATGGAAGAAATGAGTGCATCGTCTATAAATTTTATCTTGTCCCGAAACTACGAAGTACACTGTTTAGAATGACAGTGTTGCTATAAAAATAACATTTCACATAAATACCATATGATTGATATCTCTTTCAATTTCATAACGAATATACGTAGTACAAACTGAATGGGAGAAAGTGATTTTCATGTGATTCAAAGTCCATATAGAAGTAGTTTTGTCGAAAGTGTTTTTTCTTCCATTCTATATCTGAAAGAAATGTCTATGTATCTAACGTACCTATATCCTAACGAGGAGTTTTTACTGTACTTATTTTTTTTCCTTTCACCTTGAAGGTTCCCACATAATTTTTTTCAATGATGGAGAAGTGAAAATCAAAAAAACTTTCATCCCAATTGAAAAAAATCCTATGGCTGTAAATGAATCAACTAACCATGAGAATGAGTATACCGACTAATATTTTGATAAGAGCAGATTTAACTCTTCTGATGGCATGAAGGCGTAATTTTATGATAAAAATTAGTGATTCGCCTTGTAAGTAAAGTTATCTAAAACGGTGACTCGAAACTTCAAAGAACACCTTTGATTATGATGGTGTTCCATGTAAGTGGCACTCTATATCGATACTCTTTTAAATATTACATTGTTCAGCGTTCCTATGTATCTGTATCAGTTTCATAATGGATTCATGTAGTAGAAACTGAATAGGTCAAAGTGATTTTTGTGTATTTCAACATTAATATGAAATTAATTGTTTCGAAAGGACTTTCTCCTTTCGTGTACTTCGATGTTCATATGAAAGTAGTTGTTTCGAAAGGACTTTTTTCTTTCATGTGGTCCAATGTTCTTGCGAAAGTAGTCGTTTGGAAGGAGTTTTCCCTTTCAGTTTATATCTGAAAGCAACTTCTGTGAATTTCTATTTTATATATTTTTTTTTAGTAACTTCTCTGGTATATTGATTCTTGTCTTCCATCATCTAATAGGAATTTTCTTGGCTTCGACGTCGCCAGTTCGTCTTTTGATGTTCTAATTAAAAAGTTAACTCGCTGAAAAACATTTTCTTTTAACGATGAATCCCGATGGCACCTGCAAGATCCAGCATTACCAATTGTAACCATATACCAATACCAATTGTACTTCATAATAGCAATTGTGCTTGATTAGAGTGACACTTATTACATTCAAACATTCAAAAACATGTAATAGAAATATTTGACGCATTTTGCAATCGGGTACGTTTTTGTGAACGCTCATCGATATTCACCAAAATAGTCAATTTCTTTCTGGATCTGGTTCTGGATCTACTCTACTGTCTTCTGTAGAGTAGAGTAGACTAGTATTTGCCGTCTCATCTCCTAACAAAAACAAATATTGTGAGTGGTAATCTAGTGAATTCAAATGTAAGATTCATATCACCATACTCCACTAAAACAGAAAAAAGCCAGGTGAAATAAAAAAAAAATAAATCCATTTTGGAGTAATGAGCAAACATAAATATATCGTTCAGATACTCCGCAAAAAACTACGAAGATAAAAAATAAGAGATAAAACTCTACAACTATTTGTTGGATATTGAAATAATGGAAAATGTTGGAAATCAAAAAAGTGGCCGTGGATTTAATTTATCAAGTTGTATTGAATACCAGAAAAGAGCTGAAACAAATTATTGAGGCAAGCGAAGTAGGACTCCGAAGGAAATTGATGATCTAAAACGGACGAATAAGAATCTGAATGAAGAGAACGTTGTTTTGAATACCAAAATAGAAGCATTAGAACGTGAATCAAAAACAAAAAATCGTCATTTATGACAAAAATATACCAAATCGGCTCTTTCACTTTGTCAAGAACTCAACAAATTACTGGGAACTGTCATAACAACCGAAGAAATAAATTTGTAATTTTTCCTGTCTTGAAAAAACAAAAAGTTGTTCAATTGAAGTATTATAGAATTTGTTTCGCAGATAATCAAAATCCTAGTAATGAAAAGAAGTAGGGCTCTGAAAGGAACAAAAGTATTCATATAACACGAACAGGAAAAAAATTGAATCAATTCCTGAAAGTAGAAAGACAAAACACGGACACCAGAAGTTGTGTACGAGGTAATAAATTATACATAAACGATATTGCCTACACTTCGGAGAATTTATTGGAAAAAGAAATATCTCCAGGCAGAAGAATCAAGTGTTGATTTTCCAACCCCACCCTTTTCTATAATCAACTTCATTGAAGGTAACCTCAAAAAAAATGAAATAGAGGAAAAACAATGAATCTGAAAAAGAAAAAATATAATAATAAACATTTGTGTAGAAAAAGGCTGAGGTTATATATACTGGAAAATGGCAGATATTTTGTACAATTGCTGAACTGAGACACTAACCTGAACTTGACACAACTTTCACAACTGAGTTTAAGATATATTCCGCAGATTAAATTCTCCTTTCTCATTGCTTTTTTATATTGCCATATGGAAATTTCATTACAATTTTCATATTCTTGTTATAGACCTAATTAAATTCAATTTCATGTATGTGTATTGTTATAACGAAACAAGTACTTGGGTACTTATCGTTTACTGATTTGTTCATGAACTACTTATTTCATAATGTATTTATATTTTGTATGCCGTACAGCTATCTGAGTTATTATTAATAATTTACCGTAGTATGCGCTGGTGAGGCCCTATCCCCCGAAGCCCCGATACATTCGTGAGGGCGCGCCAGCATTATCAACCAACGACCACTCCTCACACCGTGGGGTAAGTGATCCTGTGCCCTGAGCAAGCGCGGTGAGCCAAGAATGACAGCTTTCTGCATCTGTCCGGGTAAGATTTCTGCCATAGTGCGGCAAGCCGGTATGATTTTAAGATTCAAGAGTACAGAGGACATCATTCCACCAAGGACTTCAACAAACAGAACAACCATCTTGACAGAGTAATTTGGAGTCTACAGAGTTCGAAGAGAAAATCTCGAATTTTTATCCGTTTTTTATTCTCTTTTTGGACGTTATTCGTCTCGCAGGAGCTGAAAACTCCACGACAAATTATTATTGATTAATAATTATTATTAATTATTAATTATTAATTATTAATTATCAATTAATAATTATTAATTATTATTTATTAATTATTAATTATTAATTATTAATTATTAATTATTAATTATTAATTATTAATTATTAATTATTAATTATTAATTATTAATTATTAATTATTAATTATTGATTATTAATTATTATCATGCCATAGAAATAATTTTCAAAAACAGAAACTGACGTATTCCAGGGTTTCTCTTGAAAAAAGCTGATATATTGAAACTCAATTCATCAGTAACATAAATATGGTGCTCACAGTATACAGTACCTATAGTATAAAGTATTTTCAGAAATATAATTTGGATAGAGTTTGCGTGAATACAGCAGGGTGCAAAGCCTCTCAAGTAGGTATTGATTTTTTTTTCCTGCTGGTTCTGGCGAAAATTGTCGATTCGGTATATTACTAAGAATACTTTTTTCATAACATATATTTCCAGTACAAAAACAATGTGAAATCTCAAAATTCGTCAGTGGTTTTTCAAGTAACAAGTTGCATTTGTATTCCTTCGAAAGTGTTGCCCATCCTTACACTTGGCTGCACCATACTGATGATGGTTCAAAATCACGAAACACGTGTATATGGTTTGATACTTTCTTGAATACTATGTCCGATTATTAACTTCTGTATCTATATCAAGGCACTCAATACCCTTAATATTTGTATTATTTCCTGGACGCGGATATCACGCAGGTAGCTATAGCTACCTCCGTGGTGATTTTGATAGTTTTCTTGTGAACACAAGATCTATTACATGAAACCACAAATGTGCGGCTGGCTCCTGCCGGTGACTCCATGCATTTGTATTTCTTTCTTTTGGTATTGCCCATCCATCTGTCTAATATGATATAATATGAATTGAAATCTGTAAAAGACAAAATGAAATTGAAATGATTAGCTAAAAATAACGATTACATTGGGCAGAAAAAAAAGATTTCAAGCAAAATTACTTACGTTTCGATTCTTAGTATCCACAATATTTTTCGGGTGTTGACTGAATACCGGGTGTTCAACGTTTGTTTGAAGGTGGTTGTCAATATTTTACGGAGACTTCCATTAATTTGGACTTCTATTGTCTAATATATACAGCGTGACTCACGGTCGATGGTAGGTTAGACGTTTCTGGAAAACGCAAAGCATGATTTTTCTAAAATTTCACCGCTCACATTTCCTTACCTGTTCTATCGATCTAAACTACTTTCAGCATTGCGGCGTTGCCACTTCCATCAAAAAGTCCTAGCAACTTAATTTTTTTAATGGAATACCCCGTATATTAATACATTTTTGGAATCGCTCTAGTATTTTAATACTTTTTTGTTAATAATAAAATATAAAATAATAAAAAATAAATTGTGCTAAATATGGTCCAAAACATAGCCTTAATTGAAATTAAGTACATCAGTACTCCAATTCATGAAAAGTTTATATTTTGACGATAGTTTGGACAAACTCAAAATATTCAAATAACACCAAGAAATCGACTCCATATCATACAGGGCGTGCTAAAATTACTATCATTTCTATTGTGCATAAAAGTAGTCAAAAGTTCATTTTTTCAAATGAAACCCCCTGTATATTACTCGGTAAATTGAACAGTGTGTCTTCATAAGTAAAAGAGCTGATTTTATCGTTCTTCAGAATACAGAAAGCATTCAGGTCAAATTTTTCTTGAAAACCCATTTTTTTTGTAACATGA
>WOGO01005358.1:0-12490 GCA_015342085.1 Leptinotarsa defecta | reverse complement strand
AATTATTGGAACACACTGTTTGACTATTCGTCAGTGCAAGGTAGTATCTATCAACATAAAGTCGATGATTTCCGATAATTGAAAATCAAATTCCTTCAGTGTATCACAACACAACACAAAACAACACAACAAAAAATAGATTTGTCATCGCCCCATCTGCCTGTGAACGAGGTAACCAACCGCATATCCGAAATTTGCCCAATTCCTCGTAAAAGGAAAAAAATGCACAACATTTAAAGGAACAAATTGTTTCTTTAGATGATTTGATTTATAGCCAGTCTTTAAGTATGCCCACTGACTATGTGTGAATATTCCACAATTTTTTCTCCATATCTCTTCTTCGTTTCGAAACAATTATTTCAAAATAGATTTGGGATAAGTAACTATGTTTCAAGGAGTCAACAATATGTTCAGGAGAAAATATTTTTTGTTAGTCTACACAGCACAAAACGACACACTCTTCACTTGAGCAGGGCTCAACATCCAAACACATTACGAAATTTCTCGACTCCTTACAAAGCAGAATCACTAGTCCCATTACTGAACTTTCACAATGACTAATGAATATAGAGCATTGCAAGAGAGATGGAAAACTCTTTCTTTATATACTATAAGTAGGATTCCACTCAGAACGAACTCCAGTTTTTCTAAATCCTCCGAAGGAAGTGTCCATAATTGAAAAATAAAATACTAAAAATTAAAAAATTACAGTTTAATTTATTTTGTAGGTTGTTACCGATCAGCGTACTAACAAAAACTATAATAATTGTAATAGCTATGAAAAATGTTTTGCAGGTAGTAATACAAAACATTAGGCATTAGTTAAAGTTCGATTATTATCTTTATCTCCATGTTTTTGCCAAATCCAAATAAATGTCCTCAAAATTGTGTTTTTTTTTCGATAACTAACCAAAATACCTTCTTTTTGAATCAATTGAATGTTTTCATAATTTCATTTCAATATTTCAAAAATGGATGTATCAAATACAAATGAAACTAATTCATTTATCTCTCGAATTACTACTTCACCAGGAAAGCTATTTTTTATTTATTTAAATGAAAAAAATTAAAAATCAATGAATGTTTATAATAAATATAATCGCATCTTGCGATTTAAATACTTTTCAAAAACGATATGACGAAGCTTGCTGTGTGTAATTTTGGTTAACAATAAATTGAGATATACTACGTGCAGCTAAGTTTGGCAAATATAATTATGAAGAACAGATAAGTATATTTATACTCACGATTGTTTCCCACAGCATACTCAATCGAACCCATTGATGTTGGTAGAGATCGCCATCTAGATGGCCAGGCATTTCATACAATATCTCTGTCTCCATAATGTTGATTGATTTTTTGAGTATGCAGGTTTCAAACTAGGCAATGATCATTTGAAAAGGGTCCATCCTGAATATATTATCAACATCTAAGAATACATTTTTTCTCCATCTCTCAAATTCTTGTGATGAAAACAGTTATTAAACGATAGCTCATTTGAATGAATTAGTTTGATGAGCTTTTTTTAAAAAACTTTTCATTTTTTGTAATAACATTCAGGATAGCATGTTTTCAAATAAACACAGTGCGATAATTACCTATTTGGTTCAAGTTTTGCTTGAGTTGAATATACTGAATTTTATATGGAAAGAGTTCTGAACATTAACTTCGGATTATTCATTTTGAGTTTTCAGAAATATTCGATACATTTTGAGGTTACTTAATATGTTCACTATGTTTCAAAATTCATATTTTGCTTTTTTATTGAAAAAAATAGGTTCATATGTAAATTGTCTACCTGAATAAAAATAACTATTCTGTAACTGTAGCAAATTGTGCTCAGGTTAACGAGTAAATGCAATAAAACTAATAGGAGTTGAACGCTAAGAACTTACAAAGATCAACAATGAATTTTCTACCTTCAGTTTTCAATTTTTTCAGTTGATGGTGGACATATGTTTATTCGATATTTTTCAAATTTGAAAAAAGATTCAAAAAGTGGAGGAAACTTCCCTTGAAAATAATTTTCAATGATTGATAACGCTTTCTAATTGTTAACCTGAGTAAATTGTTGATAAAAAATAAAAAAATAACAGGAATCTATTCTGAGACCTTTCAAAAATAGCTCCAAAAAACTCAGATTTGTTTAACCATAATTGCCCTCGCAATGTTCCTGTTTAAGTAGGAACAAATTGTCAATTAACTTATGCATGCTTAACTCAAGAATCACGATACAAATTTTTTGATCGCGAATTATTGTTCATTAATTCAGTAGGTGCCTCAATTCTTCAAATTCTTAATTTTGATATTTATTAAGTTGAAATAATTTTTTTTCATCGAAGGTGCAAAGTGGGCGTGTCTTTAGCAAGTCAGAGTACCCGTTTTAGGACGTATTTTCAACCCTCTGGTGAAATTAATAAATACTAGTCTTACAATTTCGATAGAAAGAATTTGAAAAATGTCAAATAGTTTTTGAGATATTGACAAATAACCAAACCCCATTTTTCAGTTAATTGTTCATAACTTTTTGCAATTTTCACAAGAGGCCCTGGAATTTTTGGGAATCTGTGCTCTATTTTCTGAAATATCCTATACCATGTGAGTGACAAATTAATTTATCATTATTATTATTGAAAATTAGCATTATAATCTTTGTCATAAACATTCAAATATTCAAATGTGAATGGTAGAATTTGTTTTTGAAACAATGTATATATAACTCACGAGTATTCATGACATATTGTGTATGAAGTAATATCATTTCGGGAAAGAAAGGTTTTGGCTTTCTGCTTCTCCATCTTCATATAAAAAATGTGGAAATCTTCCAAAGGAAAAAAGCAATCAATTTCAAAAGAAGTAATTCTATACACAGATGTGCAGATCATGCAAAGAAATAACTTTCAGACACAAACTGAAAGAAAAATCCCTCCAAAAACAGCTACTTTTATGAAATCATTGAATTACACCAGAGAAAAATACTTTCGAAACAAATACTTTTATCTGAACACTGAATTATACAAAAAACACTTGTCTCTATTCAGTTTGTATTCCAAACATTCGTTATGGAATTGATTCAGATATAATTCACAGGATTTCTACACAATATAGTAAATGCATTAGGCAAAAGTTCAATTTCAAAAGAAGTAATTCTATACAAAGATGTGTAGATCATGCAAAGAAATGACTTCTAGACATAAACTGAAAGAAAAACCCCCTCTAAAACTGCTACTTCCATAAAAACATTAAATTACAAGAAAGAAAAATACTTCCGAAACAGATACTTTTTTATCAACACTGAATTCTACAAAAAACACTTTTTTCTATTCCGTGTATTCCAAATATTCGTTGTGGAATTGAATCAGATATCATTCAGAGGATTTCTGTACAATATAGTAAATGAAAGAATTACAATTTCACTTTTACATGGAACACTGTTATTTTTTTAAATTAATTGCTTCCTTCTGTTTTTTGGAAGATTTCCACATTTTTTTTTGTATGAAGATGGAGAAGAAAAAAGTCAAAACTTTTTGTTCTCATTTTGATGTATTTGACACTGACCGGGTTTTTTAGCTTTTTGCTATCTCAAAAATGGTGAAACTTACAAGGCTGTTTAAATTCAACAAACGTTGCTTATATGGGAAACAATAAAAGTATTTTTTCGCACATTGCGACTATCAATGGCACAGAAACTAAAATTGCCCGCACTTTGTTGGCTTTACCGCCGTCATTTCAAATAATACGAAAAAACGGCACATGAACTCTTTGTGCTGATGTTTGTTATGAACTGGTACGAACCAATAAAAAAAAGCAATACCATAATAAAAAGTTCTGCCAAAACCCCAAAGTTTCACAAAAACATCACTAGAGTCATACGATTACCAAAAAAATATATTCTATGTATCCAAAATTGAAACACATACATTAACCTCAAATATATCTTGAAGATTCGAAGGTGAATATGAATGCGGATACATAGTAATAATGATAATAGGGCAGATGCCCGAGCAGCTGATGAACTCTATTTAGTTTTCGACACTGAACGACGTGACGTCACAACTCTGTCACCGATTTGGAACCCGTTCAGCAAAAGGCTCATGTAAAAGCCGCAGAGATGACTTCACTTTTGCGGCAACACCTTGGCTAATCAAAGCGCCTGACTTTCGCTTTCCTCAGGTCGAGTGGGCTGAAGTCGGAAACTGAGGGGTTCATCATGACTTGTCAGGATGATGTCTTCAACACCTTAGTCTACCGCACCGAGACACCGGTTTTGCCCTACGCTCCGGGGGATTTTGAATCCGTTGCGGGGAAAGAGAAGTGCCAAATTCATTGGAACTATTCTTTCCCCACCCTCAGGCCCATACAAGCCAGAGCAGGAAAAACGGATAAAATATCGGATTGTTTTTTCGAACTTCGCAGACTCTATCCATACCACTCTGTCAAGATGGTTGTTCTGAATGTTGTAGTCCTTGGTGGAATGATGCCCTCTCTACTCTCGAATCTTAAAATCATGCCGGCCAGATGCAGTAGGCTGTCATTCTTGGCTAACTACGCTTGCTCAGGGCACATGATCACTTACTCTACGGTGTGGAGAGCGATCGTTGGTTAATAATGCTGGCGCGCCCTCCAGAATGTATAGAGATTCGGGGGATAGGGCCTCACCAGCGCATACTACGATAATAATAATAATTTATTCTCCATTTGACAACTGACAGTTGTATAGGGTTCGTCCAAAGAGGCAAACTAAACGAGAATGAAAATAGCTGAACACTAGAACTTAACAAACAAAATGACTGTACAAGAGAACCGATATAGATAAAAAATCAGTTTCGGAAAAATTCATCTACGGTACAAAAACATTTGGTCACCAGAAATTCTCATAGTAAGTCATGAAATGAAGAAATCTAAACGTCAAATTTAGTGTCAAGTACATAGAAGATCCGAAAATTTTTGCGTGGCCGAATTTTGGTGACCTTTTACAAAAACTTGAAGAAATGCATGCGTATCCACATTTATCTACAAAATTTCAAGAAATATTTGAAGTTATTATAATATATTAGCTTTTATCCGTGGCTTCGCTCGCATTTATGCCATTAAATAAGTGCCAGTACAATAGAAATGAATCAATACGAAAACTATATTTTAATGCTTGGCTGGGATTATCAATTTTCAAAAATTATTACATACGATGAAGTTTCGAAAATTTAAAATATGCTTTATTGAATTGCAACAATAAATGTTAAAACATATTTCACTGTAACAAATGTAACAAAAATGAAAAAATTTGGTTGGAACTTCACTAACAGACTGAGATTTTGATATTTTTTTGACAAACAATTTTTTTATCTTACATAATTTTTTTTAATAAAAACTATCCTATGTTGCTTCTAATACCTCCAAGAAGTTATTCCATGTCAGATGCGTTTTTGCTATATCACGTTTTATAGTGACTTCTTGGTGACTTCACGGAAACGCGGTCGAACGGGATAAAAAGTATCCTATGTCCCTCTCCTTGTTCTAAGCTACCTCTCCACAAATTTTCAGCCAAATCGGTTCATCCGTTCTTGAGTTATAAATAGTGCAACTAACACCACTTTCTTCTATAGAAACGTGAAACAGTACGAAAAGTAATTGTTTATTGTTTTCATATTTTTTGAAATGGCGGTGGTTCCACCACCGCCATTTTAGTTTTTCCCAATATATCAAAACCGCCATCGATTGTCGCGATATGAAAAAGATTTTTACTGCCCCCCAAAAAGACAACTTTATAGTCTAATTAATCCAATCTTGTAAGTATTACTATTTCCAGAATAAAAATTATGGGATCATAATCTTAAATCTTTAAGTTATATAATTATATTGTGGAGACGAACTGGTTGGCCGGTACTTGAAACGGACTTAAGTTAATTATCCTTGGTCATATTTGGGATTGCACTTCAAGCGTTGAAATGGTAATAACGTTTAAGGACTATAATGGCCTCATGTGATCATCTGGGATCACTCCATCACAAGATTGCACGATCCACATTTCGTGAATATTGTCAGAAAAATAAACAATTCTATTGTATTTGTAACAGTTGAATTTTAAGTGAAACCAACCAAATAACCTGTAACGTGACCTAGCTGAAACTCAATGTTGATAATGAAAGAAATATATAATTTATTTTCGAATGTTTGGAAGCACATATTCTAATTTTTCTTTTAAACGACCAATAGGAACTTATTCATTCATCATTATTCAACTTGAAATACTTTTGTATGAAATATGCATTCCAAATCTACCTGTTTAGCCAGAATTAATCATTTATCTAATTAGGTTTCGACATAAAATGCTAATATTTTACCTGGTTCCTAGAAGTAGTACAGTATTGTACCTAGTGGTTTATTCAAAATCTACCTGTTTTATCAGATTCATACATTATATACAGTTGCCGGATTGAGTCATGGCCGGTGAAAAGCCCCTCCCTCAAGATGTGCAGTAGAGGTGTTCAGTCTGTTATCAGTCTGTTAGATTATTTGATCCGTAAACATCCAAATTCAGGACCGTATTAGTGATGGAGTTTAAAAGTACGCAAGATGTGCAGTAGAGGTGTTCAGTCTGTTATCAGTCTGTTAGATTATTTGATCCGTAAACATCCAAATTTAGGACCGTATTAGTGATGGAGTTTAAAAGTACGCAGATACGATTTCTCCCACCGGCCATGACTCAGTCCGGTAGCTGTAACTATAACTAGTAACTGACGAAGCTACCGGGTAGCGAAACGCATTTTAAATAAAATTTATTGTGAAAATTCTATAATTATCATCATGAATAAAATCATTTATTGCAACAAAATAATTAGGGATGTATCAGTTTGATGAAATTAAATGTAACCAGTAATTCTAGGCGACAGTTAATGCAAGATCTGAAAACATACTATAGGTTATTACTCTTTAGGAGAGTCAAGTGAAAAATAGTAGGGTTCAGGATTTAGTAAACATATCTTCGATCCTATACTACTAAGTAAAAAAATGGTTTAATTTTTTGCAAATATCTCAAAAAATGTCAACCGATTGTTGCAAATATATGAAAAAACAATCACCTGTCGGCAAAAATTCAACAGCAATAGATTAACAGATTGCAAACGCTCATTTGAACATTATGAAAATGAAATCTTGTTTTGAAAATAGTTCTTTCATCTTGAAAACTATACAACATTTTTTTTATTAGAATTATTTCGTTCAATGGGAGTTGCATGAACAATATTTTTCAGGAAGATTCAATGAATCATTTCAACAGATTTCTCCAAAAATTCCCAGAAAGTACATTTCCAATTTCTTTCAATTTTTTGAATGTGCGTCATTCAAATTCATTGGGGTAAATCTTAATCGAAAAGCGCAATAAGTTGATGGCGCTTCATTAGAAGTGGCAGTGATGACACTTGCGTATTGCAATGGATGATTTATACGTAGTTGTCTCCAGATGATTCTTGAGATCACCGTCAATCACAAATTCACAAGTTGAAGACTCTTGTCGTAGGTTGGTGGTTAAAACTATTTTGATACATTAACATAACTAGTCCTCGTAATATTGAGAAATAATTAACGTCGTGGAATAAATGCTAACGTCAGGAAAAGTGAAAAAAAGAGAAAACTGAGAGCAATCGTAGAGAATCTCAAGAAGTCAAATAGCCCTAAACAGTTCATTCGAAATATCTGAAAGTTGAAAGTATGTTTCAACAAACTTATATAATTTTTTTTACTTCAATGAAGTCCTGTGCAATTAAAAGGTTTTTCATACTCGCAATCGAGAAATAAACGCTTTCATAAGCCAATGTAATATAAAAAAATATTAATTTAGGTAAAATGTATACGTACACTTATGACTTTCAAGATTGCGTTTCTTTATTTGAAATGAAAACAAGGCCTCTTAATCAAACTGAAGATAATTGCTTATCATACATCCTTGAAAACAGAGGAAAAGGAAGGAGAAAAACCAACTGAAAAATATCTTGAATTGAAGGTCGTGTACACCTACTTAAATAGCCTTTGGACCGATTGCTGATAAAAAAAAGGTTTGGAGTTCAATTAAATTTAAATCATCTAAAGGAACAATTCGTTCAGGCCAGTCTTAATTCCCTAGACTCCTAGACTGTAGGTTAATGGACTGACACCCATCAGAAAACATCTACCACGAAGGGCGTGATATTAGCCAGGGTATTAGAAGACTGGCTACAAATCCAACGCCCTTCGTGGTATTAGCCAGGGTAGTAGTTATTTTCTGATGGATGTCAGTCCATTATTCTACTGTGTAGGAAGTTGAGACTAGCCAGTCTTCAAGTATGTCCACTGACTATATGTGAAAAATCAATTAATTTTTTTTTTAAATCCCTGATGGAAAATAACTATAACATTTTGATGGTCACATAACAATTTTCCTAATACCCGATCAGATATGTTATGAATTACTGTTATGTGGACTGTTCTGAGCTTTGAAAGCGAATCAGCTCAGTTGTTGAAAACATCTAACATTCGTTCCAAATGTCGTATTACTGGATTTTGAATTTTACTTAGTGATACGCTTCAGTTTATTTTTTCATTTGTTAACATTATATTTTTTCATCTTCAGTTAAAAGACCATTGATTTCCATCTGAAAGGAGAAGTTTCTTCTGAGCTTCCGAACCTTTATAACCTGATATAGCGAAAGTGCCGTGACGATAAAAGAACATGGTAAAGTGGATATTACGTCGATACTAGTAGGTAATCATAAATGCAAATGACGATATTTCATTAACAATATGTAATAAAATGATAACTCTGATTCATGATGTCTTAATAACAAATCATAAGTATACTCGTAAAACTATAGAACATGGTTTTGCTTTTTGTGTTCACTTTAGCATTATGATACAACGTTTTCCCGTGTGTGTTTCTTGGTGTATTTTCCACATTGTACTCCGTTTCTTGAGGTCCATTAAGATGAAAGCCGCGACTTATCTCTTTAAAATATTATTCAGTCGTGTCCAATTTTAGATGAGATATTATCAAAAATACGCAAAGATCTTTGTTGATAAGTTTATCTAATTAATTTAATAGTATTTCTTAAAACTATAATTTACTGCCTGTATCGTAATTATTAGTCAAAATTTTTCTGTCAAATAATGAAAAGCAGGTTAGGTTCACCTCTAAATTAATCAATTTTATTTATTAGAGTGCATCAAAACGTGATACAATATCTTTCTCTCAATCTAACAACTAATCTCTCTTCTAAATCAAATTTATTGTTTGGATTTACTTACATTTGAATACGTTACATTTTTAGGAATATCACACCACTACAGACCGACAGAAGTCTACTTTCATTTATTCACGACGTCAACTTGACGTCTTACTAAATGACGTAAACATTCACACACGCCTCCTTTATTTCAGTGTAATTTTTAAATAATCATAGTTCCTGAACCTGTCATTAGTTTCAATTTACTATTTCACGTGCGAAATTTTCTTGACAAATACCAATCATATCTACATTACCTATTATACGTGACTTTTGTCACTCACGAATATTTCAATAAAATTATCTCACATTAAAATATCCATGTCTTATAAAACTTATATAATTTAGACACAATATTTACTATAAATGTTTTTATTAGACGTTGCGGTCGAGCGGAATATTGCATACTATTGTTAAATAATTGACAGATATAACAATTAAGAGACCACACGACGCGACGCCGAATTAAAATTACCAACAACAATGATTTGGAGTTCTGTAAATAGTACTTTATACAATGAGTGAGTAATGAGTATAGAATACTATACTTTTTCTATGACCTATATCAGCAATATTTCAAAATGAGATTCATTTGAAAGAATATACTGAATCAGATAAATATCATCCAATAACAAAAAGCAACACACGAGTACAAGTGATTTCAAAAATACCATTTTTGTTATTTTATTCAGTTTCAAATTGGGTGGTTAGAAGAACAAATTTTTGTTTGAAGGTGGTTGATAATGTTTCGTGGTGCATTTCATTAGTTCGGACTTCCATTGTCTAATATGATATAAATTGATTTGAAATCCTTGAAAAAAATCTATAAAAAATTCAAAAGATTAGCTGAAATATAACTATAATATCAAGCAAAAAAAATGAAATCACAATGAAATAAAATACAAGCAACAACCAGAAAATAAAATGAAATCGACAATGTAAGTCCTTCCATCACTTTCACAATGGAGAGGTATTGATGAAGAGGACCAACACTAAATGGGAAACATCTGTATATTGAAAACCACTCACACAGGACAGTATCTGAACTAGTAATCCAACCACGATCAATCGACTAAGAGAGGAATCATCAAGACTCTACTAGACCGTGCTTTCGGGCTCTGCAATACAAGGGAATGTCTCGAAAAGGAACTAGGCATCACCAAAAATGACCTTCAACGAAATGGTTACTCCGAAGTGATGGTGGAACATGCTTTAGCTAGAAGACAGCAAGAGCTCCACAAGGAAGAGAAGCCGCCACAACCAGTACTTGTACTTTCCTACATCAGAGGTTTGTCGGAAAAAATAAGGAGGATTGGGTCCAAGTATAACATTAGAACTTGTTTCAGTTAAGTTTCAAGCATTAAGCTAGATTTATTTTTTGATTGATCTCAAAAAATATCTGATATGCATATCTGAATGATAAAATAATCAACACAAAGTTATTTTTCTAATGATAATACCCTGTTATTCCAAAACTAGTCATCATCTGAAGACGATTGCATATACTACTAACAATCGAAACGCCACAAAATCATCCAATTTTGAATTTTTTTATATTCTTCTGACTTGTACAAGTTAACTAAAAATGGTGGTCTTGCACTTTGAGGTGAGATCCCAAGTAAAACCGAGGATTACACGCCAAAATCCATTCAAGTACAGGTCACCCATCAAATAATTTCATTTCCACAAATACCACGATTTGAAAATATTTCGAAAAATATCCAGGATTTGTCATTGAACCTGGAAATTCTATATATACTTCAAAGAACCATACATCTAAATACAGCATGTGAACTATTTTAGTATAGACGAAAAACGATATCTAATCTACTTTACTGAGGATTCAATCAATAACTTTTTAGTAACCGCCACTACGTCACGTTTACCACACCAAGCAACAGTAACGAACTGAAATTAGCTACCTTCTGTTGAACAGAAAATTTAGAATTCCTAATACTCAATCCATTTAACGATTGATCTAATAAACTTCGAGTAGGCAAGGAAGATATTAAATAATATATTTTCATTAACCTTCAAATATAACGACAGACGACAGGTCATAGTGCCACGCTGAACTAAGTAGTTTGCTCAATTACCAATTACAGTAATTACTTTATTTTTTAATGACCTTTATTTATCAAGACGCTGCCTGATATGTACATGGGCGTACGTAAGAACTGAAACGAAGGTTTAGAAACAAAGTTTTATTAATCTATGGAGTCGGTTCAGTTTTGAGCAGTCTCAAATAATTCGTAATTATAAGACTATAAAAAAAGTTTAGTGAATACAGAGTAACTGGGAGACACCCACGATCTGAGGAAGTACCGAAATGAAGGGGTATAGTCGAAGTAATCTTTATTGCGAATAGTTAAAACTATTGGCATCTCAAAGGTCAAAAAAACTAATACAGAGAAATAATGCCACTACGAACTAGTCCATGTGGACTGAGGAGTCATAAAATTGATTTTAAAGTCATGTTACGGTGACGAACAGAATGTGGGGATGTCGTCAATGTTCATTTCAGGAACTGATCGCGATTTGAGTGTTGAAATTCGATATTGGTGCAGTTATAATTACTTAAAATTTTTGTAATCTGTTTAAAATCTGGCGTTCTTGGACAAGTACTAATAGTAATAACGAGTGTGATAACAACTTAGAGTTTTTCCAGTGTAGGGATTCCAGTAGCGCTGGTGAATAATGTGAAAATGAGATACCAGTGAATAAGATTCGGATATATTTGAATATGGAAACACAGAGAGTATATTTCAATGTATATAAGAATCTACATTTCAAGTTTCGTTTTGAGGAAAACAAACTATTACCGAAATTCCTTTCTCAACTTTAGGTAAAATAGTCAAAAACAAACCTTATGAACGCAAGACGCGATGTGATACGGGATTACCAAAACCTTTAGGTGTTCATCTAATAAAGTCATTAAAGAAACAATATACGACTGTTACAAAAGCAATGAGATTCCTACAATTGAAATCATAAGAAACAAATTGAATACTTCCGGCCATAACGTAAGCGGCTGTGACAAAACTCTTGGATTTAGATTTAAAATAATAAACAAACTTCAAGCAGTAATGGAAAGCAGAAGAATAGTGAAATTGCGTAACAAATACTTAGAATAAATAGTTAAATATAGACAAGAACAACGGCAAATTTTCTATTTGGACGAAACTTGATATGACACTCACGACACAGTTACGAAAGGGTGGACTGATGGTTCGAGA
>WOGO01005357.1:0-12492 GCA_015342085.1 Leptinotarsa defecta | reverse complement strand
CCCGTAACTCTTCTATTGGGAAGTTATCACTCCCAATTTTGCAACGTTTTGTTTATGGAACAGTTTTTCAGAATATTTCTTTCAGTTGTATATGCCATGTCCATATTTTATGATAAATATATTTGAAGTGTGTTTTTCGAGGATATAATAAACATATTTTTCAATTGTTGAAGTTTGAATTTCAAAGAGAAATATTCAACTGCTGTTTTCGCTGCATTTCACTAATAAATATGAAGAAAAACTTATATAGTTATCAAAATGACAAAATTTCGTTATCTCAGTAATTCTGAAATGCCTTTTGTTTGGGACCCCAGTACTGTAACCGAGATGATTTATTTGGGTACACTAACGGAGGGTTTATATTGAAATGGGAATACTAACACCTACATCTACCTATAGGGTCTTTCAATAGAGACTTTGGAACTTTGACAATTGATAATGGCCATCTTGTCAAATTAGCTGTCATTTATTCAGTCTTTTTTTCCAGATCACCATTAACGGATAAATCATCCAACAACAAATACTGAAATTGTTTTATCAAAATGGGTGTTCTATTCGAGCAACGCTTCGCTTCGCTTTATGGTCCCCATAATCTTCATACTGAGAGGACTATTCACAATGTAATGAATAAATTGGAGTCCACTGGTTCAGTAAACGATCGACCCACACCCGTGCCTCGACTAAACGTAAGATCTGCTGAAAACATCACCGCTATCTGTGAGAGTGTGTAGGTGAGGCAGTCGATTTCGCGTCGATCACAAGAAATCAGCCTTTCGCAGATGACAATTTGGCGAATTTTGCATCGTGACTTGGGCCTGCACCTGTACAAAATTCAATTGACCCAGGAACTGAATGTAAGCAACCTTAGACAACGACGTTTGTTCACTGAATATGCTCTAGAGCAGTTAGCAACTGCTCCACACGAGATCCAAGAGCGTCTAATGCATCCCGAAGAGGTCACTATTTGGTGTGGATTTTGGGCTGGCGGCGTCATCGGTTCATATTTCTTTAAGAACGGCGTGAGCCAGGCTATCAATGTCAATGGCGAGCTCTATAAGTCGATGGTTACCAACTTCTTTTAGCCTGAACTGGATGATCCGGACACCATCGACATGTGTTTTCAACAAGACAAATTCAGTTAGTCAAATTCAGTCTGACTAATGCGCCAGAGTCATGGAAAATTGGACGTTTCACCCAGAGATGCCGTGGCGAACATTTGAATGATGTTATATTTCGTGGTAGGAATCATACCGTTAAAAGGTAAGACCTTGTTAGTCCTTAGCTCGCACAAGTTCTCAACTTCTGAGAGTTGTCGTTCGTATGGGGGCGACAGCTGATTAACGGAAAAACAGATTTTAAACAGTTTTTTTTTAAACATAGTGGCATCAATAGGTCTTTCAAACGATTAAAAAATTTTGCACTTTGTTTTAATAAAATTTAAAGATAGGAAGCGCTAAATGAAACACCCTTTATATAATGGGGGATATATTGCATGTCCATCGAAATAAATAAATCGCGGATTCTCAAATTCATGAACAAGATACCAGAAATGAATATTTGTTACGTTTTCTAAAAATCAGAGAGACAAAAGAAAACCCCAAAAATACAAAGTGATGTGATGTTTACGATCGGAACAGCGAAATTATTAAAGGAACAAGCGAGATAATTGTGGTACCTCTCACTGCGCTGTTCAATAAATGTCTTTCTGAAGGCACATTTTCTGATGTTTTCAAATTCACGAAAATAATACCAGTTTTCAAAAATAAAGGAGATAAGAGCAATGTTGATAACTACCTACCGCCCAATATCTATAATCCCCATATTTGAAATCATAGTGAAACAAAGGCTAAGGATCTTCTTCGAGAAGCATTCTTTCTACTATACAAGAAATCTCTACGGTTGTGTCGAGGGTTTTGAAAGGGGTGAACATACTTCAATAACAATGTGTGATTTAAGCAAGGCCTTCGACTGTGTCTCACATGAACAACTCTTGAAAAAACTAAGTTTCTATGGAATAGGCAGTGTGGCACTTGCTTTCTTCATGTCTTACCTAAAAAACCTGGTACAGTCAGTATATATCAACGATGTATCTTCAAGGTATCAACATATAAACCATGGTGTACCACAGGGCTCCGTATCAAGTCCCCTCCTTTTTATTATAAATATGAATTATATTTTCCATACTATATCTCCAGGTTTCTGTGTGTGCTACGCTGATGACACTACTTTCATTCAATCCCACTAACGTTGGTAAAGAGCAAACAACCTAAACCTCAACAAGAGCAGATCCCAAAAAATGATATGCTCCTCAAACAAAAAGTTATGTGGATCGAAATTTGTCAAGCTGCTCGGTCTAATTAGTGTGAAGTTACCCACAACTTTTCATCCACAGTTCATGACGAGGGACATTCGAACAGGGTTTATGAGATTTGCGAACAGTGTTGCCAGATTGCAAATATTGAGAATTTTACCTGTATTTCATTTTAAAAACACGATATATTATTGAAACATGTCGAATAAATGAGTCGGCATTCTACATAAACTCATTATATCAGTCAACTGTCCCTATACAAGCATTAATACCGAAAAAAATGTAAAATAAGGGTATAATATTATTCAGGAAAAATTCATTTGTACCGAAACAGGTAGCGTATGGGAACTGGAAAGACTCATCCACAAAATATCAAATTTCTCACTTATCAAAAATAGTTTGTCGATGAAAATTTCAGAATATATCCTTCGAAAGTATATCTATCGACGTGCCCAAACAGATTTGTGTAACATACGTTCCTTCGGTGCGAAAAAAAAGTTCCTTGTATTCGGAACTGAATTACTCAAAAAAAATCAAATTTCTGACTTATGCACTCGGCGGTATTGGAACTTTCAATTTTCTGATTTTCACATGGCAGCGGTTAATCTTTATAAAGAAGTATTTTGATTCAACTGAAGTAACGAAATATAAAAAACTTTTTATAATACTTCCTTTCATGAAAGGCCTCTCAATATAAGTAGTACACTGATAGAGATCATTTTGATGTATAAATTCGTGAATGAGCTGAACCGATTGATACATTTTATCATACCGAAGGAACGTATGGTACGCAAATCTGTTCAAACACATCGATAGATTTACTTTCGAAGAATATATTCTTTAATTTTCAATAAGAAACTATTTTTGGTAAGTGAGAAATTTGACTTTTTTGAGTAATTCAGTTCCGAATATAAGGAACTATTTTTTTCGCACCGAACGAACGTATGTTACGCAAATTTGTTTGAGCACATCGATAGATATACTTCCGAAGAATATATTCTGAAATTTTCATCAACAAACTATTTTTGATAAGTGAGAAATTTGACTTTCTTGAGTAATTCAGTTCCGAATATACGGAACTTTTTTTTCGCACCGAAAAAACGTACGGTACGCAAATCTATTTGAGCACGTCGATAGATATACTCTCAAAGAATATATTCTGAAATTTTCATTAACAAATTTTTTGTGCTAAGTGAGAAATTTGACTTTTTTGAAAAATTCAGTTTCGAATATACGGAACTATTTTTTTTTGCACCGAAGCATTATATGGTACGCAAATCTGTTTGAATACGTCGATAAATATACTTTCAAAGGATATATTTTGAAATTTTCATCAACAAACTATTTTCGATAAGTGAGAAATTTAACTTTCTTGAGTAATTCAGTTTCGAATATAAGGAACTTTTTTTTTCGCTCCGAAGGAACATATGGTAGGCAAATCTGTTTGAACACATCGATAGATATACTTTCGAAGAATATATTCTGAAATTTTCATCTACAAACTATTTTTGATAAGTGAGAAATTTGATATTTTGTGGATGAGTCTTTCCTGGGCATTCGGTATTTTTCAACGCAGGATATTTCAAATGACATACTTTTTACAAGTCATAAAATTTTTACCGAGAAACCAATTTTCCAGTTCCCATACGCTACCTGTTTCGGTACAAATGAATTTTTCCTGAATAATATTATACTCTTATTTTACATTTCTTTCGGTATTAATGCTTGTATAAGGACAGTTGGCTGATATAATGAGCTTATGTAGAAATCTGAGTCATTTATTCGATATGTTTCGTGTTTTTAAAATGATAACATCGAAGTTCTGGTAAAATTCTTAATATTCGCAATCTGGCAACACTGTTCGCAAATCTCATTCTAAACCCTGTTCGATTGTCCATCGTCATAACCTGTCGATGAAAAGTTCTGGGTAACTTCACACTAATCCCATGTAGTACGATGCTGATATTTGACTCTGGTTTTATTATTATAAATGGGAATGGCTTGGTTTCTCTTTGTTTTAATGCAGTTTTTTTCCAGATTATGAGCATGGATCTATAAGCTCAATGAGTAAATATCAATGCTAGCACACTTTTTAAAATATTATACATCTTACCTAGAGCAGAAATAACATTTCCCAGAGCGACCAAGCTCTTATTGATATTAGCCCCTTCTTTGAACCTCGAAATGTCGAAACACCTATTCGCGGCCTTTTCGCTGCCTGCTAGATCGATCAAGTTCAATTTGACACCGTCACAATTGACCGAAAAAACGGAATGACTTCTGCTCGAATGAGGGTTTGATAAAGTGGCTGCAACTTTCCTCTTCTTGTTTCCCTTCTCCAACCAATCCAAAAGATCCGAGGAACAAGTTACACGGTGTTCTGACAATCCTGCAACAAAACAAGATATTCAAGTAACATTTTATTGTCACTGAACAGTTTACAAAACCGCAACACGCGTTTCACCACACAAAAGCTTCTTTAGGGGTGTTCATACTGACGACTAATTTCTACTTGATTAGTGTACAGTAGAAAGAAAAGTGTGAAATTACATTAAAAAACCCTTGACAATTCGTTGCCAACGTTATACTATGTAATTTTACACTCGATTCGATTCAATACACTCTTGATGTAAATTTCATTACATGATAAATTATGTGAATATACTTTTTGAATTCCTAATACTTGCCGTAAAACTACACAAGTTTTTAAGGAAATATCATATTGAAATTTCAATGATGGGAGGATTTTACTTTATAAAATTACACAAAAACATACATTTACAAATGGAATTTCAATGAAGAGGGTCCAATTTTGTAAAGCTACATTGTTAATGTTTAAATTTCAGAAGTAAGTTTCAGATTGATATGTAATTTTCTTTCTCCTACTGTGGTTCACTGAATCCAAAAATGATTAAATTCTCATGGCTTGCCTTCCATTGAATGTCTATCAACTGGAGAAATTGGTTTCTACTTCTCAATTTCATAAAAAAGATTCAGGATAGGAATGCTTTGAGAATATGTGAACATGAGCAAGTTAATACTAAAAAAATATTCAACTAATTAACAATAGTAGAAATGCTTTAAATAATATTTCAATTCAAATCATATGTTTAGGTGACTGATTATAAAATTACACATTATAATAGTAATTCTGCAAAATCATTTAAATGGATATATACGACTATGAAAGAAAATTACCAGAGTATACAGATCAACTAATTACCAATTTCAACATTAGAAAATAAATTTAATAATTGGGAATAATTCAATTCTATTTAATCATTCAGTAAATGTTACTATCACGTAAAATAACGTTCAAATGAATAATTGTAAATTTACATAATAAAAAATATTCTGCGTTTCATTTGTTCGGACCATTGTCTAATATTATATAAATTGATTCGAAATATCAGAAAGAATCTGTAAAAAAATAGAATGATTAGCTGAAAAATAACAATTATATTAAGCAAAGAAACTGAAATTAAAATGAAATGAAATACAAGCAACAACTAAAAAACGAAAAAATTGAACTATTAACACGAGATGAAAATAAAAAAAATAAAAATCAAACAAAATATTCTTCATTGCTCACGGATCTATCATTATTTAGTTCCTTTAAGTTTTTTTGTAATATTGCTTGGAAATATCTGACCCCTACGAACGACAACCCTCAGAAGTCGAAAATTGTGCGAGGTCTCACCTTTCAACGTGTGATTCCTAACATGGGTTGGAAGCTAGCAAGTGAAAATCGATCGTCCAGCCTGGGGCTTGAACCACCGACCAACACGGCGGTCGATTTGAGTGAATGAACAAAGCACCCACGTCAAACCGACCGGCTACCGACCGACCATTGTTTGATGATTTTATGTAAAGTTTTTTAGATATAAAATTGATAAAATTATGTGTGTATTGTACTTCTTCTGACATCAACACCTTCCTTTCTCAACTCGAATCACTGATCACTGCATGGTAGACTACAGTACAGCAAACTATAATAGGTTCTATTTAAAATGTTGTCAAATTAATTGGGAACATACTAAGGATGTTATGATTCTCTTCAAACATTTTATAATCAGCTCTGGTCCATTTTTAATAACTCCTTTCCCCATCAAAAGATAAAATTAAAATTAAAAAAGCACTGGTTTAGCAAAGGCATAAAAATCTCTTCTTGTAATCTACGATCGCTTAACTACATTAAAAATTCATAAATAACACAGCATCTCATAACTATGTTAAAAAATACAAAAACATTTATAAAAAACTGATTAACCACGCAAAATGTAATTTTTATCAAGAAAGGATTACCCAAACATGTAATAGAGCTAAAGAGACTTGGTCTATTATAAATGAGGAAAGTGTAAAAATAAACGAGCAGAAATACCAATAGATGAACTTAATAAATATTATTGTTCAAAAGCCGCCACTTTGAATTATAAATCTGACTCACCGTATGATCCCCTTGAGAAATTACGCAATGTAATTTCTTACGAGAAACTAATTTTACACCCTACTAATGTTTGCGAATTACAGACAATAATTGCTTCATTTAAAAATAAATCGGCATTTGGAAACGACGAATTATCGATGAAAATTTTTGAAAATCTTCCTGCTGCTACTCTAAATGCATTGGCGAAGGCAATCAATCATTTATTTCTAACGGGTTCATTTCCTTCGTTCTTAAAAACTTCGATCGTAATCCCTTTTTACAAAGGTGGTTATCTAGAGAATCCTTCGAACTATCGCCCAATTTCTCTTATTCCGTCGTTAGCAAAAATTATTGAAAAACTGGTAAAAATACAATATTTGTTTATTCCATCTTTGTACGGAGAATTATTGACATGCCAGCCAATCTAACGTCTGTTGCCAGTGATGTGGTTTTTGGCACTTAGCGCCAAAAGAAGTTCCAGTCTTCATTTATCGAAAAGTTATTAGTAGTTTTTTGAATAAGCATCATCAATGTAGCATCATCATTTTGTAATGAATCAAAATTTTGTTTCCTTCAACAAACTTTGACGAATGATATAGAAAAATTTGTCAACAAATTATTTCAATATATTTCCCACCGAACCTCTCTATCAAAGGAGTCACCTACACCTTGGACCCAAACTATATAACAAGCTAGATGTTTCTATCAAGGACTCAATGAATATCTGCATATTCAAAAGACAATTAAAAAAATATCTCATTGAAAGAAACTACTATACCGTTGACGAGTTTCATAGCTACTCTCGATAAATAATTATTAATTACCTTTATATTTCCAAATTAGTATCTGTCTTGTTTTGTTGTTTAATATTATTTTTTTTAGTCATACATAGACGTCTTCCTTGTGACTGTATGTAAATGTTCATTGTAATACTTTCATGCTGTTCAACAAATATTATTATTATTATTATTATTATTATTAATTATTCAATTCATCAACTTTACCTTGTACGTATGGACCTCTCTTGGGATGTTCCCTAACTTTCAGGGAAGAATGTTTCCTTGTTGATTTGCATTCTTCTGGAATCAGGAGATCTCGTACTTTCTCATTGTATATTTCCAAATAACTGAAAAGAGAAGAAAAAAAATTTGATAAGAAGTTTTTGGGATCATTAGAAAACGCTAGAGATAGTTTGAATACTCCTAAATTATATCAGAATCCATGGTTTCAATCAGGATACAGCAGTCAAAAAAAAGTTCAATGTCTTCTTTTGACAGGTAATCTATCGAAGGACAAAGTTGCTTATTCACCTGACTAACAATATGCCGCTGAGAAAGTTCTGAAATTCCGAGTATATCCGGAAAAACAGAAATTTCCGAAAATGGTTTTTATTTTTTCTGGCTTTATTTTTCGAATGATTCGAAAATAAATGGCACTTCCATATTGCCACCTTTTCCCTGCTACATAATGGTGTTTTGGAAATTTGCTATCCGGTCGCCATCATCAACTTTATTTTTTCTTATGGGTGCTACATTGGATTCTTTCTGTTTTGAATAGAACCAGATTTTACCTTTTCAATGATGTATCATAAGTTATCATTCTTTTGCGAAAATTAATAAATCTGTTTGTTAAAATCCCTGTTTTTCATTTCGGTTTGGTGATTCAGAACAGTGTTAAATAAACCTGTCTACAGGTTTATTTAAAAAAAAAACAGGACTCACCTTTTCCCTAATTATTATTATTATCAATCGATTACCCCACCGTAGAAACTGCACCGAATTTTTTTTATTGATAACACAAAACACTCCAACAATAATTCAATGGAACACATATCACTAAATTAAACTCAATTACTCCCTTGTTTAAGTATTTATTCTTCCAAGAAGTACAAATACCTTCCACTAAGAATTTCAGTCCAAACATTGGAAAACACCTAGATATCTGATTCGATTCAACGCAATTTAAATTGTCCGGTTACATCTTGCGTGTTTCAACTCCACAACTTTACTCCGCGCTTGAAGGGTGTGGAACGACGACTAAAGTTTTCGAACTTCGTCATTTTGGTGAATGGTTTGGAAGGGATTTGGATAAGTTTATTTACTTGTTTTCCCAAAATTCTTCTACAGAAATCAGTTAAGGCCTAATCACAGGCGGGGCGGGAGGTATGAGGGAGTACGTTCCCTCCAAAAATTTCGAGTTTACAAAATCGCTAAATTGTATCCATAAATTTCTATTTTTCAACGGAAACTCTTCAACGTGATTCACAAAAAACTTTTCAAACAGGTCATCAACCAAGTATACCCCCATTAAAAATAACACTAACGCCTACAAAGCACTCACATATACAGAAAAAATATTTATCAGATCAAATTAAAATACTACTTACAAAGGATAACAATAACATATCATATAAGACTGTAGCTCCTTGGGTAGACATATAAAAAACAACAATTCAAACATGGATAGAGATAACGAATCAGAAGTCTACAAACTAACAAGTGAATCATCCCAAACGTTCATACAGTGTGGTCCACTACGTGTGCAACAAATGGGAAACATTTTTATCATCGATTTCTCAGAAAATTTTATTCTTGACAAAAGTTTGTGCATGTTCCGAAACTATACCAAGTGTACCTGAAATGGCTTTATGACAAACACCATACAGGATAGGCCAAAAAATATGAAGTTCGTTCAAGAGTAAAGTACCCTTATTTCAAAAAATATAGAAATATGTTGAGAAGAAAAGTTGCTTAGAATTAAAAGTTATGTTCAGATACGAAGTCATGGCCTGCTATTCGATTTTTTTTTCTTTTGGAAAATTTTGAATTACCCCCGTATGATATATATTTTTACTATTTTGATTTAATATGTATTTGTTTTATTCTAGATCTGTTAAATATCGTTGCAACAAACATGAAGTTGACGGTCACCTAAAAAAATACAAATCAAAGTAAATTTTACAAATACACTTTAATTTGATAAAAATACTCAAAACTGATTTGATTGTGGCTACTTCAAATACATATTAAGTCAAAATAGTAAAAATATCTATCATACGGGGGTAATTCAAAATTTTTTCAAAGAAAAAAAATCGAATAGCAGGCCATGACTTCGTATCTGCACATAACTTTTAATTCTAAGCAACTTTTTTCTCCAACATATTTCTATATTTTTTGAAATAAGGGTACTTTACTCTTGAACGAATTTTATATTTTTTGGCCTATCTTGTATGGTGTTTGTCATAAAGCCATTTCAGGCACACTTGGTATAGTTTTGGAACATGCACCAACTTTTGTCAAAAATTAAATTTTCTGAGAAATCGATAATAAAAAAGTTTCCCATTTGTTGCAGACTTATAGTGAACCACACTGTATACCACGACACAGTAGAATAAATATTTATTGAGATACGGAGGTACAAAACACATGACATTAAAACGTACAAACCTTGAAACATATTTTGATATGGAAGATTCAATATTTAGTACATGTATACCTACATACCTACCTACTAGGATACTGCTTTCATCTTGCGATTAGTAGATCATAATTTATTTTTAAACTGAATTTTCAAACTGCCATAATATATAAAATATAATTCAGGGAACTACAATATTAGACACATATTTTTATGTACACTCTGTAGAAGTTCACATTCCTCTAAATTATTCATTCTTTAAAATTAATAATTGAATATATAATTCCTTTTGGATGCTGGATGTGGTCAAAATCTAATCTTACTATAAAAGATAACTATGCGTTAATTAAAATTAAAAGTCCTCTGTAAACAATTTATAGCCATTTTGAATTCATCTTCCGGTTATAAAAGATAACCTCTTAACCTTAACAATGTTTCTATAAAGTTGTATTCATCGATTGCTGTTCAGTTGCAAAGATCAAAATGTTCAGTGTTAAGGTTGGAATAATAGGCGGTTCGGGATTAGACGATCCGGATATTTTGAAGAACAGAACAGAAAAGAAAGTATCGACACCGTTTGGCGATCCATCTGATGCACTCATATTGGGAGAAATAGATGGTGTGCAGTGTGTGCTTTTAGCTCGACATGGCAGAAAACATAGTATTATGCCCAGTAATATTAATTACAGAGCAAACATTTGGGCATTGAAGGAAGAAGGATGTACTCATATCCTAGCAACAACTGCTACAGGATCCTTGAAAGACCATATTAAACCAGGTGATGTAGTTATTTTGGATAACTTTGTTGATAGGACATATAGCCGGAAACAAACATTTTTTGATGGAGAACCTAACCATCCAATTGGAGTATGTCATTTACCTATGGAACCCGCTTTTTGTGAGAAAACCCGAGAAGTGTTACTGGAAGTTACTAAGGAACTAAATATTTTTGTGCATGAGAGAGGGACCGCAGTTACTATTGAGGGACCCAGGTTTTCTTCTAAAGCTGAAAGCAAGATTTACCGTTCCTGGGATTGTGATCTTGTTAATATGACATGTGTTCCTGAAGTAGTGCTAGCAAAGGAAGCTGCTATTTGTTACGCGTCAATAGCATTAGCTACTGACTATGATTGCTGGAAAGAAACAGGCGAGAAGGTTTCAGTGAGTGAGGTACTGAAAACTTTCAAGGAGAATGTTGCTAAAGTTACCAATATTCTAACATCTGCAGTTCCAAGAATTGCTCAACAAAATTGGGATTCGACCCTAACCGAGATGGCTAATGCTGTTCGGAATAGTGATATGTTGAAATAATGTGAAAAATAAGGCACTGTTATGAAAATGTTTTGATTTATAACCTAAAATTTTTGACATGGAGATGTTGAATAAATTTCTTATAAATGTTTATTTTTATTGAACTCTTGCATGAATAAGGTTTCAGAAGAATTCAAAGTTATTTTTTACTTCTCGAAATTTGTTACTTCATAAAGATTCATAAAAAAAAAGATGAAACTACCTATTAACGGAGTGTTTCATCATGCAGCATGAATATCATATTGGTTTTGGATTTCTAGAAAGGAGAGAACGGTTTACAAAGTTGATAAAGTATTTGATCTTCACAAAAAATCTACGATACGACTACTTATATAGGGTTTCAGCTCACATTGCTTTCGTAGGTAATCTTTGAGAATGAAAAAATTTCATGTTTCTCATAGAATTGAAAATAAACCTTGCAGGTTGCCAGCAGTTATTACAGGTCGGGTCTGTCAGATATAAATCTCGACCAGGTCAATAATTTTCGACAAAAAAAATTCGACCCCCACCCTTTGAGTATGAAAAAATTTCACATTTCTCATAAAATTGAAAATAAACCTTGCAGATCGGCAGAAATTCTTGCAGATCGGATTTGCCAGACATGAATCTCGACCATATTAATCATTTTTGACAAAAAAACTCCAACCTCCACCCAAAAACTTCACAATAATTCTGAAAAAAATTGAAAATACATTTTGCAGGTTGCCAGAAATTCTTGAAGGTCGGGTCTACTAGATATCAATCTCGACCAGGTCAATCATTTTCGACAAAAAACAATTCAACCCCCACCCTTTGAGTATGAAAAAATTTCACATTTCTCATAAAACTGAAAATGAACCTTGCAGGTAGGCAGAAATTCTTGCAGGTAGGCATAAATTCTTGCAGGTCGGATCTGCCAGACATGAATAATCTCGACCAGGTCAATCATTTTCGAAGAAAAAAATTCAACACCCACCCTTTTAGCATGAAAAAATTTCACATTTCTCATAAAATTGAAAATCAACCTTGCAGGTAGGCAGAAATTCTT
>WOGO01005356.1:0-12493 GCA_015342085.1 Leptinotarsa defecta | reverse complement strand
ATATTTCTCAATCTGCGCCAGATAATGATGTAAACATGCGTATTAAAAATTGAAGGAAAAGGTTTATGATGCAGTCCTGAAATGAAATCTTTGATTTTAGTTCCTTTCTTTATTGATTCAACTGAAACAAAAGCATCACGAACAAATAGGATCAAAAAAGTTTCGATGGAAGAAGCCAACACGATTCCAAGAAGATTCAAATTGTGATACCAATATTTGGAAAGTTATAAAGATTGACAAATACAAAGATTCCAAATGATTGAAACTATTGAAGACATGTATTCACAAAATCATTTGAATAATTTTTTCTCTACCAAATTCCATCCTGCCTTGAATGATAAATCAATAACAGCCACATTATCCCGCTTCGAATACATAATTGTCGACAGATACCGATAAAATTGTTGGAATTTTATGGTATCGAATCATTTCTTAAGGGTGGAAAATATTCGTCTATACCAGTAAACTTCCCTGTTATGAAATACAATAGAAAATCTGAGTATTTGGAAGGCAACCTGTGGTCCCTCAAGACCCTGTCATGGGACCCCATGCACATGATGTATTATTGATGTTACGAATACTGATACTAGGTTATTGAACGATAAATGAAAAGATGTGATGAATACAGTTTTAAATTTTGAATCAATGTTCTCTATTCTACAATTCGCAGTGTTAGTAAACAACGGAAAAAATCAAATAGATATAGAAAGTTTATACTGAATAATATAATATTATTAAGTAATAATGAATCTGTTGGAGCATTTTTGGTTAGATTTCTGAGAAATGAACTGAGTAATTTATTCCATACTCTGTGAAATTTCCGGCTCAGCATTATATTTTACCATTAATTCAAAGCGTATATATTTACATATTCTGGCACATATACGAGTATAGTTCACGATGTCGTATATCACGTTCATATGTCATTTTTTCTTTTAGTGTAGGGGGATTACTGAAGAAGGTTTTTCATAAGTGCTGTTCAAGTGTCCAAGTTCATTGCATAAGTGGCGAAGCAAATGACGATTTTTTTGTAAGTTCTTCATGGGTACTGGCTTCCTGCTCCAAGGCAGGAAGCCAGTCATTTTTTACGTATTTTTTCCAATGTGGGACAATAAAATAATTGTGAGTAATTATTCACAAATATTACCAAATGATCCTCATTGTCTTATATATAAACAAAAACTCAATCAACACAACAAAAATAGTATACAAACAACATTATCTCATTGGTAGAAGAATATATTACCATCAAGGAACATGGGCTCCAATTGCAATAATGATATTAAAAAATTTTCTGAGGAAATCATTATCTGACGTACGATGGGGAAACTATCGATGATACATTAAATAATGTAGCTACAACATGATTACCACAAAATAGCCCACGAGGCTATGTGTCTAACTATTATAGTTGAGTTACAATAACAACTTCTTTTCGATATTGGTGAGCCTGAACACGGCTAGAATTTTAAACATTAAACATTTGTTTCATGATATTATTTCTTATCCAATTGAGTAGTTTCATTATCAAATATATTTATGTATTATGTACATGTAAACTATTCTTTGAACTATTGCAATCAGACCTGTCGTCCCAATTATCTACACATTTTTCATTGTCAGAAAGCTACATTATACAGAAGAAATATTTGCTACTTTTTAATTCCATATCTCTACGGGATCGTCATCCATACCGGTGAATTAGATATATCTGTGATAGTTCACGCAAAATCAAGGTAGAATCCATTTTCTCTAATAAATACTATAGTAACAAAACTTGACAACTACTATAGTTACTATACTTACTATAGTTTATTGAATTTGTGGAGTACCAATGATAGTTGACAGAAGCTTGATTCACTTGTTAATTTCATCTGACTGTTCAAAATTTCGATATACAACCTGTTGGCAGAAGTCATGAAGCTGGGCGACATTCTAGCCATCAACAGCCCGACGGAATCATTGTTCCAGTTGATAGTCGTCGATCGCGGAGCCGGGACAGAAAATGGACAGCAGTCCCTCTAGAGAATTAATTTCCTGAACTACCAGCAGATTCAACAGTTCAGTAATCTCTCAACCTGATGGAACACTCTTTAATGGGAAGATACTTGTATACATTCCTTGATGATCTATGGCAAAGTCTAGATAAGAACGGTGCTATTCAGTGAAGATATAATATTGATCAGCATTCAATATGCTGAGAAATGAAGTTTTTGAAATCAATGACAATCCATGATTATCAGCCACTTGACAGAACTCTTTTCCAATCTAGCAATACCTGAGTCTACAAGAATAAATGACAATCACAATTCGTGAGCCAAAAGCCAAAACAATAGTTTTGAATTTGTAGTTACAGATGTGTCAAACGTACAAGGACCACGCTATGAAATTACAGAATTTAATTCTCAGGTATAACGTCACACTGGATGAAACAGCTGAACCGCTATATTTGTAATAAAATTTCTTTCATCACGGATTTATCAATGAAGGAAATCGATGAAGAAGCTTAAGGTAATTACCCAATGAAAAAAAACAAAAAGGAAATGAGAGAGAATATTTTGTCAGAGGGACTGAAGCTGGTGTTGTCAAATCTGGAGACCAAGATCTGGTCAACACATAAACTGATATTTACTTTGAATATGGAAAAATATGAGGTACTTGAATATATCTGAAATGAGTTAACATTGCTGAAAGGCTGAAAAAATATTTAAATGACACGTCACCCAAGTGAAGAAAGTTATATATAGATTAGAAGAAAGAAACATATCCGCTCTAACTCACTAACAACACTTTGGAACTGAGTGTACACGACATCAATCATGAAAAAGAATCAGCCAACATTACAGCACTAGGATTTAAAAAAAAATGAAAAGAATGTAGGGGCCCGAGACCAATAGGAATATTGTTTAACGGCTTTTGTAGCGTGCAGCTGATATAAGTTGCAATTGTGTATAATCCGTACACTGACTTCAACTCGGATAGTTTCATTGGTGGAAATTTCGAATTTTCAGAAGTATTATATCTGGTGGTTGAGCTGAAAAATAGGAACATGTCATACTAAGACTCCTCAATTCCGTATTTCTTTCTCATTTACAGATATGCCACTGAAATTTCTAAACTGCTGTTTTTCTTATGTAGATATATTCTTTCTCTTGCCACTATGAACACCCTGAATAGCAATTATCACTATTTTAGAATATCGATAAACTCAAATACCAAAATAAATATTTTGAACGTGAGTCATTTTCTGAAATAATGAAAGCTTTGTAATGGAACATTTTATAATAACCAAAACTATAAAAAAAATAAACAATTCAATAGCTGCCAACCCAACAACCATCAACACTCTTCACAATCAAGTTATAATACCTCATATTCCTGAATCTGGTAGGACAGTACTGATTACAAAAGATATGATTGTGTGAAAGCTATTTTGTGGGTTTTTTGGCCGTTATGTTAGATATGATGTTAGAACTTCCTTTAAAATAAGATATATAATCACACATACCTACTAAACTCAACAACATGAAATTAAAAAAAGTTGCAATTATAACTTACTATATTCTTGTTGTGACAGTTATGTAATTAGTCAGATATCTTACTACATCACATCAATATGTTAGAACACGTTTTGAAATCTTATGGTGATCATCCGGTAGAATTGAATAAAACTAAAATGGTTCAAAAATGAATCACAAGCTAAGCGCCGTAAACTCAAAGAATCAGCATAAATTCTTATGACAACTGTATATGATATATTTCTTTGGAGACGGATGGTACTTGCTACCCATCTTGAAGAAGGACGTAGGAAGTAGCAGAATGATAAGAAACTGACATCAGAGAAGAGTTTTCTTCATCTCCTGAAGACGCCAACTAGGTTGGTGTAACTCGCGTCATGAAGACAAGGTATTGTAGTTGCATCAAAAGTTCGTAGAGACAATCAACCACATACGACGATAGTCGTGTCACGAAGTGTTCTGGCGATGTATTGAATATATTGGAGCCTCTGGAGACACCCTATAATTTGGTTTATGAGAGACAGGATAATGGCAGATCAAGATCTTCACATGATGTGGTGCTGCAGGTTTTTCCGGGTTTTCCTGCAGCTAAAAAAGCAAATGCGCCACTGGAATCAATGAAGTCGCACCGGAGCGCCAATTAATTTTTATTGTTGTTTTTATTTTTATCGTTGTTCTATCGTCATCCTTCATCCTGATACAAAAACTGTGGGAGTCTTCTAAAGAAATGAAGGAAGCAATCAAAAAAAGAATAACACTACACAAACTGGAAGACAAATCCCTCTCGAAACAGCTATATATTTTCATATAAAGATTGAATTACACGAAAGAAAAATACTTTCGAAACGAATACTCTTATATGAACGCTGATTTATATGAAAAAAACTTTTCTCTCTTTGCATATACGTAATGGAATCTAATCAGATATCATTCACAGGATTCCTACACAATATAATTAATGAAAGAAGTGAAATTTCACTTACGTGGAACACTGTCATCCTCATTGCTAGACATCTGATGTTTCGCGGTAAGATACTTGCCTCATCCGTTCTTCAGTAACAAATATATAACATTATAAGAAAAAAAACAGTCAATTCGTTCATAATTACAACTTTTTGTCACGGAATGGATTGAACCCACCAATGTCATCGATGACATTACGATGACATTCATTCGCTTATTTCATTGAATCCCAGCCATAGGACTCTTGTTCAAATTGGGAGATTATTTTTTTAGGAGAGAATAATTTTGGAAAAGAAAGTTCATAGCCTTCTACTTCTCCATCATCATACAAACAATGTGTAGGAGTCTTCTAAAGAAAGGAAGGAAGCAATCAATGTTTATATGAAGAATAGCTGTTTCGAGGGGGATTTTTCTTTCAGTTTGTGTCTGAATGTTACTTCTTTGTATGATCTACGTATCTTTGTATAGAGTTAATTTTTCAAATTAATTGCTTCCTTCCTATCTTTGGAAGATTGTTACACTTTTTGTATCAAGATGGAGAAGCAGAAGGCCGAAAAATTTCTTTCAATAAAATTATCCTTTCCTAAAAATAAAGGTACATTTTCAGTTTATTCTTCATTCATCATAATCTGTATCAAATCAAGCAGAGAACCGGCGCGGCGGTCCTCTAGCCCAAAGAAGACATTTATGAAAATTTGTTATTTTGTGTAACCATATCACCTCTCCTATATACAAATGCGTACCCAGTCAATATAAAATAAATAAAACAGAAAATTATCATGTTAGGTATCCTCATTTTCTACAGATTTCAGATTTCAGTTATTTGACAAGACAATTCTGAGAATTGTCAGCAGTAACATTAACTCGTTCATTTCGCTTAATTCAAATATCTAACCTGTTGGCGACAGAGGAATCGCAGAAGTCATGATACTAGGCGCCGTGCTAGGCGTCGGCAACCCGACGGAATCCATTTTCCAGTTGACAATCGCCGACCGTGGTGCCGGAGTGATAGGAACGGGACAGCAGCCAGACAGAGCGGCCACACTGGAAAAGTCATTTCCTGCGCCGCCCAGAGCATTTCCGTTCGAGATCAGCATTTCGGAAAAGCAGAGTCAGTCCATCGAGGAAACAAAAAACAGTCAACACTGGCACAGCGCGATGAACCCGCGATACTTGAAGCTTACGCCGCGCGGACACGACACTGAATGACTGCCTCGCTACCTTACAGGTAACCGCGCTACCTCGATCTCGGTTGGCTCTGGTGCTCACTCGATAGGCAGGCTTAACCCGGCCCACTGCATTTGCTCGCGCTTAGGACGGAGAAAGATTGGCGTTTGTTGGGCGATTAGAAGGAGACCGAGCGCTAATAGATCATTGATAACCGGTATGGATTTATTGACGTATTACCGGCTTCTATGTGCGAGATACGGTTACATGGAGGTGTTGTCTTCGTAAGCGACAATTGATATGGTTTGTTTTTTGTTAGATGATGCTGTTGCTGCTTGGTACGTTGTTTATTGGGGTGATATTTGGTGTTCGTTGCTAGTTGGCAGCCCACGGTTGTGACCGGCATAGGCAATGGACAAGAACGGACCGTTTACTCATATTCCAAATAGCCTTTTCCCCTGGTTTCAATGAGTTTTTCATCATTTTTATGTGGTTCTGGTTAGCGGAATATCTCGAGATTGAGAATGGGTTCATTCGGAATATATTTTCGAAATGGCATGTCAAATATTGGGGAATGTATGAAGGTGTCTGGCCAAAGATGCTACGTAGAAATATATCGAGATGTTTACTCACATTGTTCTCCAAACAAATCTAAATTCAAAGGAGTTTTAGTAGTGATTCTCAGATTGTACATTTTGAAGGCAATTTCCTTGAAATGTAGGTGTAAAATGGATAAGTAACGAAATCAGATCACACTGTTAACATAATAATATATATTTTTCAACCAGAGAAAACAAAAAGTTATCTCACATTAAACTTAAAATTCCAATTAGACAATAATTCCTTTTTGAAATTCACCACCTATCAGTGGCTCAAAGCAAAATACATATTTTACACACTAACAATTCTTAGTTAAAATTTTTGTTCGAAAACTCAAACACTCATGAGGTAGTAACTTCCAATTGTAACATATGAAATATAAAAACTTTGACACTCTTTGGTCAAATAGTTCATTCAAAAAAACTATTTCGAAAATAACGTTGATGATCTATTCTACTACAGACAGCAGTCAATGGATCTAGTTATAACTTGAAGAAAATGCCTATTCTGTCATGTTCGAAAAAATTATTTGGTAGATCCGTTATTCCAGGTATGTTCTTATCTGAAAGTGGTCCACAATTCAAATCAAGTTAGATACTACAGGGATTTTTCTGAAGGATGCGACTTCAACCAGATGATGTCCTTAGTCAAATGGAATGGTGGAAAGGAATGAGCAAACTTTAAAAATATTGAGTAGGTACCCAAAGCCATTGAAGATAGAATAGGGGAACAACTGATTCTGTTGATGTATAGAAATACTACCATGCAAACCGGTTTTTTTCCATTTCAATTTTCTCGTACCTCACGGGATATTTTAACAAGCAGTGAAAGCCATAAAATATCAATATTGAAACCTTAGAAAATAGATAGTGAGGTGAGATATCAAACTTATTGGTGATCAAATTGATCGTTTGGTCGAATAACAAACAAACCTATAGAATGCTCATACATTACAGAGCATAATAACATTGACAGAAACATTGTTTTGAATGGTCGCCGATGGAGTGGTTTCTCACTTCATTTCAGGTCTTGATTTGGCGTTTAGTTAATCTGACTGATTCCTTATTCATAGATACCCTAATGAATCGAGCTTCGATATCGCAGTGTTGGGGAAATGGTTCAACTAAGTAGGTACCCATAAATATTTTTATATAACAGGTGTCACTTGATCATCAAGCTATCTTGTCAAGTTGTTGTAGGTTTATCCCTACGATTTTATTTCAGTGGTTAGGTTACGTTAGGTCAAGAGTGAGTGGGTCTATTCCACCTCCACCGCAACCCGCAATGGTTCATTGTGGCTCAAACCTATTTACAATCAATCAAATGAACCCAGCTCATTAACTAAGCCGAATAGTTTGTATGGTGTGGTCCTTCAGGTCAGATGGTAAGAGTACGGCTCTGCCTAACTTTGAAAATCCAATTTGATCCTCAGTAGGGCAGGCACAAATTATGTGCTCTGCTGTTTCATCATTTTCCAAATAGAGGCGACACACACTGTCTTCCGACAGTCTGAGTATCTGCATATGATGATTTAAATGACATTGACCTATCAGAAGGCCTGTTAGACATCGTAGTTCATCTCTGCTGTAGTCCAACAACTCTTTGGTATCAAGCTTCGGAAGGGTAAATAAACGCCTTGGAGTAAGTCAATCCTGAAAGATTCTGCCTGAAGTCCATAAATCTTCTTGCCATCTAAAGTTCAAAGCGATGCTAATGACAAATTCTGGTCCGAGAGCCAGTATGGCCAGGAAATCCAGACCAAAGTCAATGTGTTAAGTTTTCCTATATCGAGGAGAGTCGATTTTGGAAATTTGCCACCAATTTAGACATTGCTCGGTAGAAGCTAAGAGCTTCCAACGCCGCTTGAATGTCCGAGAATATTTTTATTGACTTGTGAATTAGGTTGGATTCATCCAAAATCTGTGCACACAATTCAATAGCATGAAATACAGTCGTCCTAGGCAGGTTGAAATATCTGCTCTTAATATTTCCTTGTCCTGGTTTTCAGGGGTAGGCGAATTTATAATCGCTAGACATTCAACAATTTCAATTGAAGAAGGACGCTCACAAAATAATCAACATTCATTTAATTCAGACTCTGGCAACATCAAATCAAAACCCTTTACCATTACGATATACTTACTGATAGATTACAAAATAAAATATCCGTTATAGTCCACACTCCAAATAATTGACTCTCATAGGTTATTTTTGATATACTGGATTACAATATTTCAATTTTCGTAAAGAAAATGAATGCAGCCAATAATACTCGCTAATAATGCAGCTTTCAGAAGAAATAGGTAATTTTTAAAATTGGTTCAGTATGTTTTGAGTTTATCCATTATAAAAAACAATCAAGTCTTTCTCCGCAATAATAATAATACTCAAGAGTAGATTTAGCTAACATTAATTCAGTATTTTCAGTATCATGTAGTTCTATTAATGTCATAATCTGATCGCGAAATAATTTCAAACCAATTTTTCAAATATCTTTTGTCAAAATGTTGGTCCTTCCACCTACAACTAAATAGACTCTATAGGTAGGATATGAGTGTGTAAGATATGAAAGTGAAGAGCATACACTCAGTGATGAAACAAAGTTCAAAAATGAGTTATCCTCCAGGTAACGATTAAACCCAAAATATTGATTTGGATAGTTGAAATAGAAATCCAGCTCGAAGGATCATATGCGTTCGACTTTATTTTTATGATTTTGAGAAAGATTCAGAAGGAAATATGTTTTTTTCAGTTGATTGCTTCTGTTTTTGGAGTAGGTACAATGAAAATTAAATGAAATTTTGAATCTAGAAAAAAAATTAGGACTTCTACTCCTCCATCTTCACACATGAATATGGGACACTGCCAAAGGAAGGAAGAAAGCAATCAAGCTCAGAATGAACTTTTCACACAGATGTGTAAATCGTGCGTTGCAGTTACTTTCAGATACAAACTGGAAGAAAAAGACCACCAGAAATAACTACTCTCACATAAACATTGAAATATACGAAAGAAAAAGTACTTTCGAAACTATTCATATAAACATATACAAAAATTACTTTTTCCTATTCATCTTGTACCTACTCCAAATATTCGTTAGGAAATTGAAGCCGATATAATTCATAGAAACCCTACACAATATAATCTATGAGAAAGTAATGATATCTGTTTAAATTACATAATGAATTTTTGGAGTAAAAACTAAATAGAAAAAAGTAATTTTCGTATAATTCAATGTTCATATGAAAAAAGTTGTTTCAAAAGTGCTTTTTCTTTCGTGTGATTCAACGTTCATGTGGAAGTAGTTGTTTGAGGGTGACTTTTACTTCCAGTATGTATCTGAAACTAATTTCAATTCATGATTTATACATCTTTGTAAATAGTTTATTTCGACCTTGATTTTATCCTATCTGCATTGGATAATTGGATTGGATTTCATAATTTTTTTTTGATACGGGGATTGGCAAAGGCGGTGAAATTGGGCAACCTGCATGTTCTTCCTAATTACGGCTGCTTAACTATTTCATAGGAATTTGAAAATTCCTATTCTATTCCAATAAACCAAAAAAATTCGATGGTTCGGTAGACAAAATAAAGCAAGAAATCAACGAATCACTCTATGGAAATGATCAAAATGTTTGAAGAATCTCACCAACGCTTTCATTACCGTCAATAAGTAAGGGGGTAGCCCGTTTCAACATTTGATTCGAAATGCTTCACTTAATAACAAATAAAATTAGATACTTCAAAATGAGCTTTCGCACCCTCTTTTTTTTCTATTCAAAATGTCATAGGACTGCTGTCATTCCAAAGAAGAAAGTAATCTGAAATTTTACCAAAAAAATTTCATAAACACAACAAAAATTAACGCGTTTCAGAATATGTAATAATGCAAAAAATAAATGTACTGATCTCTGGTGGACCGCACTGTGAATTCGATCACACTGGTAGCTTGAACCATCAACATATCACCTCATACTTTGGAGGACAAAGCACTGCTCATTCTCAACGCGGTGTGTATACCATACCAACCATTAATAGATCACAGATAACCGGTATGGATTTATTGATACATTCCGACTACCATACTCGATATGCGGCTACGGTGTTTGTTTTCTTCTTAAAATCGTAAATGACAATGGATACGGTTTCTACTTTCTGTTTTATTTATTGGAGTTATTTTGTTTTCCATTTGACTACATACATACACACTTGGCGGTGGTAATTGACAGACAAGATTAAAACGATATTTTAAGTTATCAGTCTCTACATTATGGATTGTATTTCTACATGTATAGTTCTTGTGAACTTTAGTGTAGAGAGGAAATGGCTGAAGATGGAAGGTGAACGAAACTTGTCAAAACGTTTGATTCTTCAGAATGTTACTTACTCTTATGTGAAACATAAACTTTTTCCTTTTTTAAAAAATGTGAGGAAATTGCGACTAATTAGTGATGTCTTTAAAGCAAATCCATGATGCTTTCTGAAAGGCAGAATTGAGAGCCTTGACAGAGGTAAGTAGGTAAGTATAAAGTGAGTGGGTCTATTCGATCTCACCCCACTGCAACATACAAGTGTTTATTGTGGCTCATACCTATTTATTTCGATCAAATAAAGCCATTTCTCAAAGAAACCGATTACTATTTGTCGTGTGGGATATTTCAGGTCAGCTAGCAAGAATAGGACGGTGCCGAATGCTAAAATCCTGATCCATACCGCGGCGGGGCGGGCAAAGAGTACGTGATGTGTTAACATGGTCTGAATTTTCTAGTGAAGAATAATTTTCTTCAAGATTGAGCGACCATGGTATATTTTTCTTAAGCTTCTTAAGACCTGATCGGTGACTACCTGAATCAGGTAGTTGAGTAACACGAACATATGACTTGAGAAGTATAGGTGTCCAGTGACACAGGAAGACACTCTAGGTACTAAATATACCTACCAGCTAGCACATTGTCTCCGTATCCTCTACCCTGTAGCCATTATGCCATGTAGGTCCTCTCTTGGTGCAGATTCTGCTCATGATGGGGCAATAAGTCGCTGCCTGGCTGCACCTAGTGTACTAGCCTCGTTCATGAGTTGGAAAACTAAGAAGTTCATGTTCATGATTCGATGTTCAACCTGTGGAAGATCAGTATAAACCCTGACAAGAGTCAGGCGATTCTGTTCACCCGCAGGTGAACCTTCAATGGACAAGAGATTCCGTGAACAGCAAAGCGACATACTTGGGGGTCATCTTAGACAGGAGATTAACATTTCAGTCTCATGTTCGGCAGAGAATTGGAATGGCTAGACACGCCACACAACGACTGGCACCTATCATAGGACACAGAAGTAACATGGGGTTGAAAGTGAAGTTGCTAATGATCAAAACCGTCCTCATGCCCATAATACTGTATGCCTGCACTGCCTGGGGCCAGTGCGCACAGACATACAGGAAGAAGATACAGTCGTTTATGAACGCGAGCGTAAGGGCCGCCGTAAACGCACCGTACTACATCCCTAACAGATTTATATACAGAGACTTGGACCTGGACACGCAATATGTGGACGTGTATATGAGAGAACACGCAGAAAGCGTGTACGCGATCTAAACGATGCGTTGAATATGGATGACTCCAGATTCAGAGAAAGGGATAAACACCCGAGGCCAACAAAACAAAACCAACGACTACCCTGACGAGTCGCCGTCAGGCGACTCAGGTAAGCATAGTAATCAGATAAATTCTCTTTTGGCAGGTTCACCGCAAAACAACTCGACTGCGATTCAATTATCCTTAGACTCACTGAGGAATGCTCGACGCTAACAACAATAGCCGCCGGTTAGTTTTTGGGGGTCCCCATGCAAACATTCAGTTAGGAATAGTCACGACAAAACAATTTAACCGATCGCAAAGAATAGCACCTAAAGGCTGACTTATTTCGACCAAGAGAAGTCAGATGTCAATCTTGCTAAAGTGCCCGTCAGTAAGTTGAGGACCGCTCAGAGAGCGGGGGTGGATGGATTGGGGTATTAGGTTCTCCTCGCTAACTAACAGGGGGAAAGCTTCTACTTCAGGACACTCAACCTAGGAGGGGGCATGGGGGGAACATTGTGGTTTCTGTGTTGAAAACTCGAGCACTTCTTGATATCCTTCTTGAAAATGACCAGGTTTCCTTGGTTGTTTATTTTCTTCACTAATAAGAGGTTATGTATTGATTAGAATTGCTAACTAATAATATTAACTCCCTTTTCTTCATGCTAA
>WOGO01005355.1:0-12493 GCA_015342085.1 Leptinotarsa defecta | reverse complement strand
GAGCGTCTTAACTCAGGTATTTCAGGTACTTTAGGTAAATTTGCCTGTATTTGTACTGCATCAGGTACTCTTCTTTGTGTTAGATCTTCTCTAGGAATGTGTATAGTTTTGTTTAATATATTGAATGTGAAGTCTTGTTGTGTTTTTATTTGTACTTGTTCCTCGATACATAAATCACTTATCACAGAGATATCAACCTGCCTAAGAACCTATGCGTCTGTATGTCAAGCGGAAATTTACGTATTGAATTGTGTGCGAAGGCATTGGAAGAATCCAACCTCATACACAAGTCAATAAAAATATTCTCAGACAGTCAAGCGGCGTGGGAAGCTCTTGGCTCCAACCGAGTAACGTCTGAATTGATAGTAAATTGCCAAAAACGACTCTCCTCAATAGGAAGTTTTAACAGATTGTCTCTGGTCTGGATTCCTGGCCATACTAGCCCGAAAGGCAATGATGCTGCTGACTCCCTTGCAAAGGAGAGTGCTGCAAGGAGCTCCATCGGACCAGATCCTGTCATTTGCATCTCTTTAGGCTTTGCCAAACAAACATTTAACACTTGGATGACAAGAAGAATTATGGACTTCTGGCAGAATGTTCTAGAATTGGCTCACTCCAAGGCGTTTATTCACCCTTCGAAGCTTGATACCAAACAGATGTTGGACTACAGTAATGATGAACTACGATGTCGAACAGGTCTTCTTGAAAGTCACTGTCATTTGAATCATCATATGCAGAGACTCTGACTGCCTGAAGATAGTGTGTGTCGCTTCTGTTTGAAAAATTATGAAACAGCAGAGCACATACTTTGTGCCTGCCACGCTAGGGACCGAAATGAGATTTCAGAGTTCGAGAGAGCCGTACTCTTACCATCTGACCTGAAAGACCACTCACCATACAAACTTATCGACTTCTTTAATAGGCTGGGTGTATATGGTCGAGTGTTGCGGGTTGCGGTGGAGGGTCGAATAGACCCACTCACTTTGGACCTAACCTGACCTAGTGCTGATTAAAATCATCTGGAATAAATCAAAACGATGCAACTATAAGTTTATTCCCATTATCCAACCTTTTTTCTACATCATAGATCCAAATCAATTTTGTATATATTTTTTCATTGCGAGAAATATTCTCAATTATAAAAGTCAAATGTATACATTTAAAAAATACCCAAATTAATTTATTTTTTTCTCTTCTACTGTATAATTATAGAACATATTCAATCAGATATCAAGTTTTTGCATCATGAAGTAGTGCATTTCATTTTCCAAGAAACTCGGTGGTACGTTAAAATGATTATGTTTCGCTCAACAAACTATCTTCAAAAAATTTTGCACATGTGTCTCTCCACTTTTATTTTCTTTATGCATCATACTCAAATGGATATTGAGAATATCCGTAATATCCTTCGTACACCACTGCTTTCGGATATTGTCTTTATTCTTCCTTATTCTTAACACTTCGCAATACTGCAGTTATCCTCTTTCAGCTTTAATCCTCCCATTCTAATCTGGGCTTAAAAGCTCTTTTGTTTTGTTTTAACCCTTTTGTTACTCCGGATAACCTTTCGAGTAGAATACGTTAGACCTTGTTCCCCGACCCTTCTTTTTTTAACATTTGTAACTCGGCGTTAGTTCCTTTCAATATGGAATGTTTCAGGAAGTGTAGGATGCAAATGGGCTTCGATGTTTTAGGTTTACTGACGTGTGGCAAGTTCATTGTCGAAATGCGAGATTTATATTCCAATATGAGACGGCTGTCATTTCTATGCCATTTCCGGACTGAATGAGTTTTTAACAAGAAATATTCTCCGTCTAGAGGTTTATGGTTTGGGGAGAATGTCACCGGGAGATCGAACGAGAGCTTCAACATATAAGGTAAAGGGAATTGCAGTGAAGTTCAAAACGTGTATGAAGACTCTATCGAAGAGAGATACAGTAGGTAAAAAAAAATTATCATTTCAGGATATTGTCTCAACCTTCTACCACTGACGTCGTGCCCACATAACCCCCGACTAAATTCAAATTACCCGCAATTTTTTATTTTTATTGTTATAAGTTTGTGACTCACAGCTACCTTCAAGTTACACTTATTGATAAGTTATTCAGTAGTGTGGTATTGAGTTTATAACTATCTAAAGTTTGAAAGGGGTCATTTTGGCACCACGTCAGTGTTTGTGAAAATTATTCGAAAATGGCAGATTCATCCAAAGCAGTACATTACGGTGATAAAAACTATGAAGAAACTCTGTTAGCATGGCATAACGAGGTAGAAAGTGAGGTTAGCGATATGGAAGAATCGGGTGGCTCTTTAAATGACATTGAAAGTGAGCATGACACACATTCTTTATCAGAAGATGATAATGAGGGAGCTAGTGGTGACTTGTCTGACAAATCCAATTCTGAAAGTAGTGAAGAAGTTGAAAATGGAAGGAGTTATTATAATGTAGGGCGTAGATTTAAGTAGTCGTCACAACCTTTTGTACAGAGAACGAAAACAGAGAAACATAACTTAGTTTCGTATTTACCAGGACTTCGTGGTGATGCTAAACAGTTGGGCAAAAGTGCATCACCTTAACAAATATGGAGGTATCTAATTGATAATAACATTCTAACCGAAATTCTTATTCATACTAATCGAAAATTATCTGAGTTAAGAAGAAACTACAAGCGGCTTAATAAACCTGAACTAGAAGACCTTGATATTATATAGAACTTGAAGCCTTTTTAGGAATATTATACTACAACTCTCGGGAAACAATGCCTGTGATTTTAAACTGTCTACGTTTTGACAACCCCGAAGACCGAGTGGAATGAAAAGAAAATGATCCTGCTGCAGCAATATCAGGTATTTTTAATACATTTATAAACAATTGTCAGAAGCAGTACTGCATGGACCATTACACCTGTATTGATGAAATGCTGATAGGTTTTAGAGGACGTGTCAAGATTTGCATGTCCATGCCAAGTAAACCCAACAAGTATGGTCTGAAGGTCTTGATTCTTACTGATGCCCGTACTCATTATTTTTTCAATGGATATATTTATACTGGCAAAGACAGCGATGGAAAATTATTAACAGATGAAGAGAGACGTTTGGCTGTACCAACCTAATCCGTGCTAAAACTTAGTCAGCTTATTATAAATACCAAAAGAAATATAACTGCAGACAATTGGTTCTCCTCTATTGAACTTGCAAATGAGTTGCGACAAAGAGGACTAACGTATGTAGGTACGCTTAAGAAGAACAAAAAAGAAATTCCTACTGAATTTTTACCCAACCGGAAAAGAGAAGTAACGAGTTGTATCTACGGTTTTACTAAACATATTACAATTGTGTCTTATGTTCCAAAAAAAAGCAAGGCTGTACTTTTGGTTTCTGCGATGCATCAACAAAAATACACTGATGTTAAAAGTGGCAAACCTGAAATGATTGTATTTTATAATGAAACCAAAGGGGGCGTAGATGCCCTGGATAAAAAATGTGCAATTTATAGATCAAGTAGACGTACTAGGCGTTGGCTTATAGCAGTTTTTTATTCCATCATTGATATCGCAGGAGTTAACTCATATATATATTACACAAAAGCTATCCAGGAGCACACAACATACTACAGGCAGAATTTGTGAAGTTGCTCGCCAAACAACTCGTTGAACGATATTTGAATAGAAGAATTATCAACCAAAGATTTCCACGAGAATTGAGAATGAACATAAGTAGAATACTAAACAAACCGATGATGAAAACGTGCATCCCGATATGAACCAAGAACGAAAAAGATGTGAGCTCTGTCCACGAAAAAATAATAAAAAGACTAAGAATTCATGTAATGTTTGTAAGATATCAATGTGTGATAACTGTAGAGCCAATATTTGTAAAGAATGTGCAAAGTAACTTTTTATCTGAATTCCAAAATTGCTAAAGTTTGGTTGTTGTAATATAGGAGGTTTATTTTTTTGGTTTATTTTGTTTTTTCATATTTTGTATATTCAATCTTCAATTTTCCATAACTATTTTGTGAAAATTTTAAACAATAAAAAAATTACGATATTTTTAGTAAACCGTTTCATTATTTAGGTTATTTTGACATGCAATTTGTAATATGTTTAATAACTAACAATTTGGAAAAATATTATAAAAAAAATGCATACACTAATGTAAAATATATCAAAGAAATTATATTTAATATAATTTGTTATATTTTTGAAAAATGTTGGCAATACCAAATAGAAATTACATGGGGTCTACATAGCACCACATCAGTAGTTATGTTCCAGAAAGTACACGTCAGTGGTAGCAGGTAAAACATGCAGACAGATCATGGACACCTGAAAAAATCATATAGGATTCAGTGAAGGCCTTGAAACCAGCCTGTCTATGAAAAATGGTCAAAAACGTGGGAAAACTATTCTGCATTGAGATATATATTCGTACGAGTCAAGGATATTAGAGGAAACGGTTTCATGTCGTACATGGAATGCTTACAAGAAATAGGAATTACTTCAAGTTGCGTTGTTGGGTATTGAGGATGCATTTAATAATGAGTCCTTCAATTCAATGAGGTCTTGTCTCTTCTGTAATCGAACATGGGAATGACGAATCAGTACGTCTTCTGGATCATAATGCATACACTGTATTGGACTAGTCATATTAATTGGAGTCAAATGTGATAATCTAGTGAAAGAACGCATGCAGCGGACCCATGATTCAGAATAGACCAACTGAAACTTCTAGAACTCCAAAAGATACAATTTTTGAGAGTTTTTTATTGTTTGGGATTGATAGTATCATTAATGTTATATGTTACTACATACCGGGACGATTAAAATACACAAACAAAGATTATTTAAATCCATTCATTATTAATGGAGAATGTTATAAAGTTATATCAATCAGGTCGCATGTAATACATTTGCGACTCGATATTAGGAAAAAAATCATCACCAAATACTATCAAGAAAATTATACAAAATTTCAAGAATTTTGGATCAGAAGTTAACAATGAAAATATTGAAATTGAAATTTGGGATATTTTTCAGCATACTCAAGAATATCTACCAGACAAGTAGCATTAGAATCGAGAATATCTCAAGCATCAATACTGAGAATATTATTAAACCCCACATTTCATCTGGAATCAACATTAGGGCATAATATAAATCTATGAAATTTGCTTTCAAGCCTCTGGAAAACAGACGACTGCTTCAAAACCAATATGCCGAAGTAAGTATGTTGAGTCACGAAAGAAGAAGCTTTTCATGACAAGAATCATAACGTACTTTTGGCTGCTTTCTTGGTTATTGAGAGTGTATTCGATGAAAATCCTCCTCATTTCAGCATTCAGGAGGAAAGGAACATGAACAGCAAGCTGATAAATAGACTGCATGTTTGAAAAAATATTAGTACTCGTATACCAAGTATGGGGGAGGAGTAGTGGTATGGGTAACGATGTATTGTCCCCGAGTGTTATGCAAGTTCAGAATAGAGGAAATACTACATTTTGTAGATCATAATGTTGTGAAGTGTTGAGGTATGCAGGTAACTTACTCATTTCAGACGAAGCAGATGAGTGGATGTATGTAGCAGGTTACGAACATGATAACAAAATGAATCGTAGATGGAAGGCTTATAGGTACATTGTGAACTCTGGAACTTCTATGTGTAGTTATATGTTTGTTGCAAGTTGAATATTTAGAAGTGATCAAATAATGGAAAATGACTCTTGATTCGATATTACATAGAAAATAGTGTGGTCGTTTAGTAAGAGTTCATTTCCTCTCGTGGTCGGATTTTCTATTCATTCTTTGATCTACAAAAATTCTCACGAATAAGTAGGGAAAGGAGGTCCACAATGGCAGTAACGTGCATCATCGTGAAAGGCTTTCTACAACAAGAGGGCACCTGGTATTCGAAGGTTTCGTTAATGACACCCAGCTGGCTCAGGGTCAAAATCTTTCAGGAATAAATACATATAACTTAGAATGAGTAATAAAGAGGAATTCATTGGTGACACTTGGCTACGTAAAAAAATTATAATGCCACACTCATCAAGAACTAGGTCAGGCATGAAAGAAACCTCAAAACGTACTTGGGATAACCTTCACAAAGAGACTCTCTGAGACGGGAAGTGGAGAACTGCTCCAATAGAGCAGAAATCGGTTCAGAATATCTAAAAGGTTAGTCACTGGATACTGATAGAAAGCAGCTGGACAAAATGGAATCGTATAACGGAAACCTTAGCTTTCGGTTGAACAACGCCAGTCATGTTTTATGTAAAGGTGATGTGGAAACTTGATTACAGGAATCAAGAAATTTATGGATAATCAATACATCAACACTTTTCCATATATTACGTTGTGTAGCGTTCCTGTGAGTGATATCTGTTTCAATTCCATAATCAATGTTTGGAGATATCTGTTTCGAAAGGGTTTTTTATGTTACAAATGAAAAACGATCAAAGACTTTTTGACAGATGCTAATAGTTGTCCGTGTCGATTGTACTGATGAGTTGTTTTCAAATTTTTGAACTACTACCCATTTTTTTTTGTATTCTCTGTGCCTACGATTTCTCAGTATTTTTTTGAGAGCAAATGGGTCGTGAGTTAACAACAAAAAATTAGAGGTTAAAATTATTTATAGTTATTGAAAGGGCGCCAATTTGTTTGAGCTCATACGTGAAATTTTAGACTATATATAATTGATAAAGTGATAAATCAATTATAATTAGAAATAGATCAAGTATCAAAAAAAGAAAGAATATTGTTGAGACTTATAATATCTTCAAATGAATATTATACGACTGGAGAAATGTACAGTGAATGTACAGGTCTCTCAAACAAAAAATCAGAAATCAAAACTCTGCTTTATTTTGCCAAGCTTTCGCTTCTAGTGAAAAGCTTCTTCAGGGCCTATAATTTATTGAGTTGTGGGTTTTTTTGCCAATGGAATAAAATTACAAATCATACTTACAGTGAAAATGAGTGCAAAACAATTAATTGAACATATAAATAGATAAAAAAAGTTGAACACTAATGGAGTATTTTGGTTTGACAAATGTCATACCTTCACATAAATGTCATTTTTCAATGGGAATGCTGATTTGATAATCTTTGACTCTAAAGGGAAAGTTGATTGATACAATTTTCATTATTATCAGTATGATTTTTGGTGTAGTTCCAGTAAGTTACTGTATATACTGCTAAGATTATCAATGTCAGTTCTCTTATTCATACAATTAGAAGACTTATTAATTTCAACCATTTCAAGAAAAAGGCGTTTGGAAATACTTTTTCTGTATGTAAAACTGTGATATTAGGAATATCTAATATCACAGTTTTACTGTGATATTAGTAGGACGTAGGACTTTTATTAGTAAATTTCCTACTCTTCATGAATCTTTTTCATATTTCAGATATCTTAAATATTTTCCCAAATATTTGCAAAGAACAAAACTGAATTGTTATAACTTTTTTCGAGCCTTGGATCATAATTTTCGATTTCTCCGGACAGACGTTTTAAAAAAGGATCTTGTGACCCAGACTAAATGACATTTCATATATTCAACATGCATAATTCATCTTAGACATCTTGAATTGATTCTATATCCTCTTGTCACCACAGAATCAAGTGAATAAGTTATTGAATTTCATTCGAAGCTAATTGCCGGCAATTCCACATATTCCTTTCGAAATTCCTTTCGAACGCATCAAATATGTTGGATCATTCAAAATCAGCAACAAAAACATTTGCAATCGAATGAGATATAAGGAACATCGATATTCATGATCTCAAGGACAAAAACCATTCAGGATAACTGAGGCAATAGAGAAAACACTCAGACGAGACTTGCTCCAACCTCCACGATTGCTGCATATCAAGATAAATCGACCGGCAACTCCCGAGTTCGAAGGGATGCCTAATGAATCTCAAACAGCTGTGCTTGGTGTACGCATCTCATTACCCAACCCGAACAGCAGATTTTTTATCGCCTAATGCGACCTAAAAAATCAACTTTATTTATTGCTGTACTCCACCATGTTTTCGTAAATTAACTGAAAAGCATTTATCAACGGGCAGTCGGGACGTGAATTGTGGAATGGATGAAGTTTCACCCTATGCATTCGACTGTTTCAACGGGATGATTTTTGTTTGATATTTTTTTTCGGTTGGAATACTTCATCCGCTTTCAGTATTGAATTAGTGGGTTTTTGATGCTCGTATAAATTCACTGATAGATTTGAATATATTCCGTTGAAATTTATTAGTATTTGAGCATTTTACACATATAAAAAAACAAAAATGAATGTTTATCACAACGTTTTTTACAATATAATAGCTTCTTTATCATGTCTAATACATATCCTCCATTTTGTTCTATGGTTCAACTGTCGAAATGAAAAACGTAACTTCCATAGGGATTTCCCAAATAGTTCTTTTTTGTTTTTCATCACCAATATTTCAAAGAATTCTGAACAATATCAAGTTTTGTTTTCAAGTAACACTTTGTTGTGAGGTTTCCACTAAACAATTTCACTAAACCGCAACTCGTACTTCACTATAGAAAAGCTCAGGCGTATTTATACTATAGTATGAATACGCCTGAGGAAGCTATTTCATGATGAAACACTTGTTGCAGTTTTGTAAACTATTTTTCGAAAATCTCATTATATAGTATTGATTCAACAATAAAAATTACAAATTAAATTTCAAGAAAACTGACACTTTGAAATATGTTTTCATCAAAAATGTTTCAAGGGAATTTAAAAAATAATAAGTTTCGTTTTTAGTTAAAATTTCATCCTGAGATTTTAAGCCCCAGGCGTATTGCAACTACACTATGAACACGTCTGAAAAAGCTATCGTATAGTGAAATACTATAATATGAACATGCCTGAGGAAGCTATTATAAAGTGCAACACTATATTATGGACACTCCTGAGGCAGTTAAGTTATTCACTGTAATATGAACACGCCTGAGGCAGCTATCGTATAGTGAAAAACTATAATAAGAACATGCTTCAGAAACGAAGATATCATATCGTGAAATATTATAGTATGAACACGTCTGAGGATGCGATGGCATAGTGAAACACTATAGTATGGACACGCCTGAAGAAGCCAGTGTATAGTGAAACATACCTGATAGTATGAACATGCCTAGAGATGTAATTCTGAAGTGGAAGGATAAAGTATGAATACGCTTCAGGAAGCTATTATATAGTGAAATAATATAGTATGAACACGCCTGAGGTAGCTAATTTAAAGTGGGACACTGAAATATGGATACTCTTGAGGAAGCAAGGAAGCAATTGTATAGTGAAACACTATAGTATGAACACGCCTAAGAGAGCTATTGTGAAGTGAAACACTGAGATATAAAAACGCCTGAGGAAGCGATCGTATAGAAGAACTCTATAAAATGAACATGCCTGATAAAGCCACTATAGTATGAACACACCTGAAGAAGTTATTCTGAAGTGAAAGAGTATAGTATGAATACGCTTCAGGAAGCTATTGTATGGTGAAACAATATAGCATGAAAACACTAGAGGTAGCTATTGTATAGTGCAGCACGCCTGATGAAGCTATATTTTGGACAAGCCTGAGAAAGCTATCGTATACACTAAGGAAATTATTATAAAGTGCAACAATATAGTTTCAACACGTCTGAGGAAGCCATTGTATAGTGAAGAACTATAGTATGAACGCGCGTGAAGAAGTTATTCTGAAGTGAAAGAGAATAGAATGAATTACTTCAGGAAGCTAATATATAGTAGAACAATATAGTATGAACACACTTGAGGTAGCTATTGTATATTGCAACACGCCTGATGAGGCTATTATATAGTTTAAATCTGTTTGAAGTCTGTTTTTTCGTCAACCAGCTGTCGCCCCCCTACGAACTACAACCCTCAGAAGTGTAAACTTGTGCGAGATAAGAATTAACGAGGTCCAACCTTTTAACGTGTGATTCCTAACACGGTGTAACACTAAAATATAAACACGCCTTTGGAAGCTATCTTAACTTGCAGCACGTCTGAGGAAGCGATCGTATAGTGAGACACTAAGGTATGAACACGCCTGAGGATGTCATTGCATAGTGCAATGACATCATAGTGTCATCATCATAGTGTCATTGCACAACTAAAGAGGTTATTCTGAAGTGGAATGATATAGTATGAATACGCTTCAGAAAGCCATTATATACTGGAACAATATGGTATGAACCCGCCAGGTACCTATTGTATAGTGCAACACGTGTGATGAAGCTATTTCATAGTGAAGCACTAACATATAAACACGCCTGGGAAAGCTATTATAATGTGCAACACTATAGTATGAACACGTCTGAGGAAGCGACCCTATAGTGAAACACTATAGTATGAACAAGCCCGAGGAATCCATTGTATAGTGTACTGTACAAATAACCTGTATTAGTTATTGTATAGTGAAACCCGCCGGATGAAGCTATTGTATAGTGAAACACTATGGTTTGATCACGCCTGAGAAAGTTATTGTGAAGTGATATGGAATAGTATAAAAACACTCGATGAAGCTATTGTATAGTGAAACACTATGGTTTGAACACGCCTGATGAAGTGGAAGGGTATAGTATGAATATGATTAAGGGAGCTATTATATAATATAGAACAACTATGGTATGAACAGAACATACCAAGCTATTTTATAGTGCAACATTATAGTATGAAGACGCCTAATGAAGCTATTGTAGAGTGAAATTCTATGGTTTGAATATTCCTTAGGAAGTTTTCGTAGAGTGAAACGGAATAGTATGAATACGTCTGGGAAAGCTTGTATGTAATATGGCCACGCCTGAGGAACCTATCATGAAGTGCCGTGTGAACACGGCATCATATCGAACAGTAATTTTATTATTTTATTTTTCTATCAGTATTTATGAATGCCGCTTATATTTCTTCGTTTCAATTTTTCTTCCTGTTATTTTTTTGTTCATCTTATTCTCGCAATCATTTTGCAAATATTTCATCTATTTTTCATTTCAGTTATGGATGAGTCTAGGCCTACTCTTATTTTCCTTTTGTATCCTGTTTGTCTCCTTCATGTTCTCGTGAAACTCCTCCTAACCTAGCATCATGGATTTCTGATACGTGTAATCATCTGCTTCAAATCGTTAATGGATTCCGGTGAAACATATATCCTCATTGGAATTATGAAACATCGAAAAATAATCGGTTGCATATTTGAATAATAACGCCAAAGCCCATCATGACATTCATTGAAATCCTAAAAGTCCTTGAATTCCAAACAACATCGTTAAACTCGCTCCAAGAACGTTCATAGAAGGGTTTGAAGCTCACACATGCAGATCTCTCATTTGCATACAGACATGCAAACACAAGAATAATGGCTACCTGTGTCGAATGTTATGGCCATAAATAAATTAACTTTGAAGCCTTTCATGTCGTTGAAAGAATCACTACTAGTGTTTGTTCGAAGTTGTTGCAATTAGTCTGATTGTGTTCTTTCATAACAGAAATTTCAATTGCTATAAATCACACACGACAAAAAATTTTGCATTAAAAGCTTTGGTGAAATCATTAAATCACTACGAGTGGGTTTGCGGTAGGTTATAAAACAGTTCCAGGCGTTGATTTCATCCAAAAAAATTATGTTAATTTAGACTTTCTGTAGATTAATTAGTCGAAAAGAAATGAAGAAAAGATAAATTAAAAAAAAAATGAAAATAAATCGAAAGACAAATTATCAGTGGTGACATCTTCTTCCAACATGTCGAGTGACTCTAATAAGTCGAATCAAAACTCCGTTGTTATACTTATTGAAATAAACACAAATATCACCCACGACAAAAAACCACTCTGCCCTTCATATCAACATGATCATGAAGTATTGGCCACATGAAGTCTTCTTAATTCTTCAAAAAGATGGACAGAAATTTGTCGTGAAAAAATTGATATCTGAGAGACCTTAAACTGTCTATATATCAGCACTTACAATAGATTAGAAGGCGAAGGTAGTTATGTTAGATTAGCCCAAAAGTGAGTGGGTCTATTCGACCCTAAACCGCAACTCGCAAGGATTTATTGTGGCTTACACCTATTCACTCTAAATCAAATAAACCCAGCTTCTTAACAAAGCCGATTAGTTCATATAGTGAGTAATACTTCAGATTAGATAGTAAGAGTGCGGCTCTGCCAAACTTTGAAAACCTGATTTGATTCGCAGCGGGGCAGGCACAGAGTAAATGCTCTGCTGTTTCATAATTTTCCTACATACACTAACCTTCCGACAGTCCGAGTGTGTGCATATGATGGTTCAGATGACAGTGACCTGTGAGAGAAGTGAAATACGTGATCTGTCTCCAAAACTTAAACTTATAATAATAATAATAATAATAATAATAATCCTTTATTGCCATATAACTCCACAATGGACAGGGCAACGTCAATAGGTTTTGATATTTACAATATTTGTTATATATAATGATAATAAT
>WOGO01005354.1:0-12493 GCA_015342085.1 Leptinotarsa defecta | reverse complement strand
AAAGAAATTAAATAATAATAAAAGCTGAAAATTAAGAAATATTATTAACAAAAATTGAAAAATTAAAATAGAAAAAATAGAAAATGAAAAAAATTGATGATAACTGATAACAGTCATCACCCGAAGTGGATACTAATAATCGAAACGTCGTGACGTAACTTGGTTTGGAATCTTTTGATTTTTTTATTTTTCATTTTCTGTTTTTCAATTTTTGTTATTAATATTTCCTAATTTTCAGTTTTTATTATTATTTCAATTTTTTTTGGTTGTAGTTTGTATGTTATTTCTTTGTAATTTCAATTTTTTGTTTAATAAAATTGTTATTTTCGGTTAATATTTTTAATTTTTTTCAGGGATTTCAAATCAATTCATATTATATTAGACAATAGAAGTACGAACTAATGAAATTCAGTTATTTTTGCTGATGATACCAATTTTATATATTCAGAAGAAAATATAACGGAGCTGATAAGAACTCATGAAGAGGTAAGGGAAAGTTCTGACCATTGATTTGCAGTGAACCAACTCAAACTTAGTATTCATAAAACACAAATGTTATTTGTCTGGAAGCAACCTCGCAGATCTGAACACTAGTGTTAAAATACTTCAACTTTCTACATACTGATGTTTTTTTTAAAAAAATCAAGATCCATTCTCATTCTTGGTCAGTTGAAAACTATAACCGCTTCCATCTCTATATCTCTTTATGTCCTTCTTGAAATCCACAAAAAGTCAAATTTTTTGACGAAACATTCGTAAGTACATCTATAATTTTAATACAAAGAATGTGAACAATATATTCTCATATCGTTGTCGTCTGAATATATATTTTATATGTCTTTTATTTTTTCATTTCTATTATTTTAAATACTATGTCATATCTTTGTATGTTTGAAAGATTTGTATTTATAATTAAAAATTTTTATATGACTACAAACATTCTTTTTGAATGTAATATATTTGAATAAGTCTTATCTTATTTTATCCTATCTTATCATACAATTGATTCGTACATGAACACCTCCCAAGACAATTATCGCTTGTATAGATTAACACTGACAAAAATGTATTCAAAAAAATTTTCCTATGCCCAGCCGCATATTATTGAAAACAATAAAAACTTCGGTCGTTCCTCAGTGCGACTCTGTTCAAACAACCTTGCCTGAGAATCACGTGCACTATGCATAATAATGTTTTGGAGCACTCTGTCGCTTGTATGGACAGAGTGTATTGGTTGACGTTTACAAACATGTTTTATTTGTTGAAATATAATTTCCACCTACTTATCAAATTGGTAAAAGTCGATGTTACCTGGGATCTTAAAGTAGATTAGATTTGATTGTTGGGGACCTACCTCATGGCCTGATTCACTGCGACCTTTTCAGATCTATTGTGATGATCCTTGGTTGTTAGAGCTCATTATCTAGCTTGATCTCTTTGATGAGATTCTATAGCCTTGATACTGACCCCTTCATATAGCTGGCAGCTTCTGGTTTCTCTTCCCCGCATCTTGCGTGTCTCAGCCTTGTTATCGCTTCGCAGCAACAGAGCACATGCAGTGCGGTTTCTTCCTCTTCTTGACAGAACCTGCATTGGGTTTCTTCTGTCAGACCCATGTTGCTTATATGTTTCCTGAGTCGGCTATGCCCCGATAATCGACACACCACTACCTTTACAAACTTACGGTTGTGGTTTAGCAGGCCTTCCGTGAATCTGGGCTATTTCTTTATGAACTCTTTCGCCTGCTTCATTACTGGGACCTTATTCCACCAATCTATCGATTAGGCTTGCATCAATTTATTTATGGATGTATTTATACATGCTTTCGCTACCCCGCAGAGGGGTTCTGGGTTGATCATAGCCTTGGTTGCACCTTCACGGGCTAAAACATCGGACTCCTCATTGCCCTTGTGAACCTTGTGCGCTCAGATAGCTACCCACTAGTCTTGTAAAGACTTGAAATAAGCTGAGTGCCTTAATTGCCTGGCTGTCGGAGAAAATGGCAATGGTTTTATTTCTTACTTTCTGCCTGTTCATTACTCCTATACAGTGTTCGATGGCCGCTACTTCTGCCTGGAACACAGTTACATTATGTCCGAGGCTGAGTTCGATTCTCGTCTTTGCTCTGCCTCCGTGTATACCCGCTCCCACTCCTTCTACTTGGGATCTTAGACTTCAGACTATAACACTTTGTGATATGATTTGGACAAATAAACATTACTTCTTAGCGAGTAACTCCTGTGCTAAATCGAGAAGATTATTCTCGAGATACCCAAACCGCAAGTTGAACGAAAGGAACTCGTTATTTATGAGTGTATTGGTGTCAATGTGAATCTCAACACTATTATTACACTGCAAAACATATTCTGCAATTGGAAATGGAATTCTTTGTTAATGATTTTCAAGGGTAGCGTTCTTTATGTTAATGTGCGAATGATACATTCACAAAAGGAATAATTAATCGTGGAATTTCTTTATACAATGAAAGTTATTTACTTCACACTGGGTTTGGCTATTCAAACAGGGACATACAATAAAGGAGACGTGTAGAAAAATTGAAATGAAATCGAAAATGAGCATGATATGAATGAATGAAGAATGAAGAATATTGTCCGATAGTGACAGAACTTCAACAAATGAGACAGACATTATGCTACTTATTTGTACATACAGAGTGGTCAAATGACGCAGGACCTGAGTCAACATTTCAGGAAAACGACTGGAACCATCTAACCTTCAAGTGAAAAGAAAAACTGATTTCCATATTCGTGACTCCGCCACTTCCATCACCAAATGAATGTTTTTACTATCAACGCTAGTGTTCCTCAGGGATCCACATTGTCTCCAACCTTCTTTTTATTGCATATACACGAAACATTGAAAAATATTAAAAACAAATATATTACTTTGCAAATGAGTCTCGTCATTCTATTTGGATTCCAAAACATCGACTGTGGATGCACATCTTCACCGGCAGCAGAAGGTTGCATATCTCAATGAGGATCTAGAGGTGATTTCGAATTGGGATCAAAGTAACCAGGTTCAATTCAGTGCATCGAAAATCCCTGGCATCGGTTTTTCCGAAAAGATAAATGCCTCCGAACCGGATATAATAATGATGTCGGGTGCTAAATTCCATTCAGGAGAAAGCCATTCGCCTGACTGAAGATGTGATCATCAATTGCAACCTTGATTTGTCTGGAACATCGAAGAAAAGTTGTTTCTCTTCCATAGATACTTAAACGAAAAATGTTCAAGTGACTTGGCATATTTGATTCCACCAAGAGCGGTACATATCAAAAATACGCAACAGACTGTGGCTGCTCATCGTTTTGAAGTTCAACTCAGTACACCTCGAACTTCACTGTTTGAGAACTCCTTCATTTGGAGAACTTCGTTTATGTGGAATAAACTTCCTAAGAACGTTTTCCCAAATGAATTTAATCTCTAGCAATTCAAATCCAACGTGAATCGCTACTTTTACAGAGGCACAGCTCTTAGGGCACCTTGAAGATTTTTCTGAAAAAAAAAGATTTGACCCAAAATATTTTAATGGCTTTGGAGGTCGAAGATGTCGTTGAGTAAAATTGTTTTCTTGCAAAACTGTACCTTCAAATTTACATTTTCAGGAATATATTGTTTTTTCACCTCTCACAATATAAGTATAATCAATTTCAGTTATATATAATTTTAAATATTTATAATGAAGTATTGCTATTCAACGTTTTCATGCTGCTTTGGTCCTTGGAACTATTCCTTCTTCACATAATTTCAGTAACAAGCCTAGACATGTGTATATTCATCAGTCTTCTATCAAGTTTAATTCGCAAGTGATTAATCCACCTTCTTCCTTTTCAGTGCGGTCAATGGCATATGTCATTCTTGCCCCTCAAATATGAGTTGCAGTCCTTGTGGTTCTGGTTCACTTTCAGTGAAAGAGCTTCATGGTGCAAGAGCCGAATCAATCCCTCCACAAAACCCTTCATCACATGGAAGGATCGATTGCAGCTTGAGAAATAGTTCTGATGCCAATTCTGTGGAACAGGTTCTTTCTCACTAATCAGCAGACAGTTGTCCTGAAAATCTTGTGAAGAAAATTGTTTTAGATCATGAAAAAAACACTTGCTACATGAATAGCATTTCACAAGTGTTGTTTGTGACGAAGGATTTCAAGAACGAGGTTTTAACGATGAATGAGAAGGATAATGTTTCCAACTTATTCACCAAACTCAAACACTTCTTCATGTTACGTAACAATGTATCCGTAACAAATTCCGTAACAATGTATCATCAGTTCCGTAACAATGTATCATCTTTTCCACAAACCGATTTTCTAGAGTCTATGAAGTCCACTAGATACTTATTGGGACAAGAAGAGGATTGTTCCGAATTCTTGGGATTCTTGTTGAATACTTTTCATGAGGAGGAAGATAGCAGAATCAATACTCCTGACCGCTCTGGAATGAATTATTTCTTACAGCCTATCTCAACTTGCGTTTGTAGATCTTTTGCTGGAAATATACTCATTTGTATCAAGTATTAAAATGGTAGGTGATCTTCATCAATTCTGAAATTCCCCCTGGATTAGATGTAGCGAACTCGATAGCTGATAATGAATGTGTATTTGTTTCGCTGCTTTCTTATTGAGTATCCACTTACAAGTGATTTGGAGGATATTTTGTATGAGATATACTTTGATTTACATATATGATAAAATTGCAAGTCAGTCAATCGATTATCACAAAGGTAGGTGATCTTCATCAATCCTGAAATTTATCCTGGTTTAGATGAAGCAAACTCGACAGCTATTATTGAATGTCTATTTTTGTCGCTGCTTCCATATTGAATTTCTACTTATATGTGATTTGGAGGCGATTCTTTATATCTGGAATGATAAGCTGATAAGCGAAACACCTGTAACCACGATTCAAACCATTTTATGTCATTATAAAACAACTCAATTGATCAAATGTTAATGAAAATAGGTAATTTTGGAAGCTTTTTTAATATTTCTTGAGTGAAATTTATAAATAAAATTCAAAATATAAATAGCAGAACTTGAGTATAGTTTAACGTGAGAAACAACATATTTGCACGACTTACATAAACACAAATCACTCTACTGGAATTATAAAATGACTCCAAAATTAAAAGTATAACTAAAATAGTAATTTTTTTCAAAAACACAGGCTCCAAGAACACTGGTTTGTACGTATGACTGGACGTGTAACATATATCCAAGAAACGCATTTGTATTTCGTTGTTCCGTCTCTATGTCGCCGAAAATCAATTTTGAATTTCCAATAATCATAAGCCACAAAACTTCATTTGAATTTCAATAATAACGATACTTCAGGTTACTACTTACCAATTTTTTTGTATAAACTAATCTGTCTTGAAAATAAACCTACACCTTTTCATTTGAACAGTTGAATAAATTTATGACATGTGTCATCTTTTTACATCGAAAATTTTTCATCCAAAACTACATAATTGGAAATAACATTCACTTATACTGAACGTTCCCCAACCTCGAATATTTGACATTCACATTCAATAGTTCACACTCCTTGACTTAACTTGCAGCTGAAAAATCATTCACACACGACATATCAGGAAATCATCGTCATTACTTTCAGCAGGTTGGACTGAGTTAAGTTTAGAGTAAGTAACTTGAACAGAATTTCTGGTTCAGCAGTCCAAATCTCATCTTATATCAGTTATAGAGAACTGTTGGGGAACTATTAGTTCCACGTAGGTGAGATCAGAATTGCGGATTACAATCCGCGAGGGTTTATTGTGGCTCACACTAAATTAATCTAGCTTCTTGTCGAATTTAGTTTATTTGGTGTTAAATATTGAAGCAAAAGATGTTTGAGAAAACAAAAAAATAGTATTACATTACAGCTGGATCAGATTAAAAAGTCGAATCTTCAACATTCACGCATCCTATTTAATGAGAATGAATTTATGGAGATTCAATTCAACAGTTCACCAACCCAGAATTAACAAATGAGTTTGAAAGATTGCTCTAAAAGAGAAATTGCATTCACCAACAAAAGAGTTACTAAAGTTTTATCGAAACTTGGCAACACAGACATATAAAATTACAGTCGCTCTAGCAAGGTGTAGTCATGAATGCAGAAATGAACAGAGTTTCATAAAAAAAATTCTTTTGTTTACTGTATGCTGAGCATTTATTGTACCTTATCGTGACATGTCGACATCACCATTGAACCTACTTTCAATATTCTCGTAATAACAAATCAAAGAAGTGAAAGAGAAATCAATGAAACTAATACCCCCATTAACATTATTACTTTGAAATACGGTAGCACGTACGCTGAAAGAATGCAAGGTAACGAATGATAATGGTAATTAGCAATTAAAAAATACCAATTAATTTACTCGGTTCTATTGGTCACCACGAAGGATGAATTAGTAAATTCTTGCAAGCAACTAGGTTGAAACAGTTCTTCTGTGTAACATACTTTTCCGGCTTTTTCCAACACATCGAAGACTATTATTATAGCAATACAATTTTGAATAGTATTTGGAAATATAATTAATTCGGATCAGAAATCTGTAATGGAAAGTTGACAAACCGAGTAATATTTGTTTTTCTGGTTTGTTCTAGTTTTCAGTTTGTACTGTTTAGAATCGTCCAAAATCAGTGAGTCAGTTGTAGACTGAAAAGGTAATGCGACAAAATGTTCAGTATACAGTTGGGTGACTGTTTTCTGACTGTTAGGAACAGTCCGAGTAGAGAACCAGAACAAGCCTCTTTGTATCGACACTATATTAGGACTTCGGTATTGAGTGATGAATTAAGTTTTTTTGTACGCAAAGGAATAATTTTAGAATTAAATATATTAGGTTGTCTCAGAAGTTTTGTCGGTTTCAATGCAACTTTTCAGCTTATCACTAAATGATATCATTAAGCGATATTCGTCCAATTTTTCGTTACGAATATAAATCAAATCAAAACGCTGCCGAAACAGACAAAAATAAATATAGTTAAAAAATACTTAAAAACACGCTTTCAAAGAACATCGAACTGAAAAGTTAAAAAATACTTTTTTTAAATAAGATTAAAACAATAACGATCGAAATATACTAGTATTATTGTGAAAAAGCGTGGGCGCCAGATATACAAAAAATATGGCACATCGATTGTTATTGTTTTAAGCTCATTTAAAAACTTTTTAGTTCGATGTTCTTCAGAAGCGTGTTTTTTAGTATTTTTAAACTATATTTATATGAATGTATCTGTATAAAGAAAATCAATTTTTCCCGAAGAAGAAAATATTTTATATCTTCTATACCCATTTATGATTTATATCTGAGAGCTTAGAATTCTAACCCTATATTCATATATTATAGAACATAATAAGATGAATACAATGAAGAGATGATTAGAGAAGAGAAAATGGTAAAAGTATTAAATTATTTTGGTATCCTCTTGAACCACAAATTTCACAACATATTCTTTCACCTCAACTATCATTCGGATCAAACAAATTACGAATATTCATTATATTTGAACCAAACAAATAATTTTTTACCTTGCTCCTGAACAATTTTGTGCTTTTGATTCCATATTTAATATCAGTTGGCAGGATTTTGAATCATCTTACTGCCAGGTAAGTGTGGCATCCTTGTGCAAGGGTTCTTGTAGCCGGATTTGTTTTAAGATTTGTATTAGTTTTGTGCCTGGTGGAATATCGGTGATCTACAAATTGCTTGTTTTTTTCTCTAAATTGGAATGACACAACATTTATGAAGTACATCTGCCTAATATCGAGGAGTAGTGTCTCTTTGAATAGTGAGTCTGAAGGATAGGTTGAATTTTTTCGTACATTATTTTTATAAATTTTTTTTGTAATGAGTTAAACTTTTGAGGTGCGTTTTCGCAACTCCACCCCAACCAAGAATACCATACTTCAACCTAGATTCTATACCTCAACCTAGATTCTACAAGTGCACTATAAATGATTGTCATTTTGGAAAATTAACAATTGTTTGAATATATTTGAATTTGAATAGTAAGCTTCGCAATGTGCGAGTAACAGAGTTGACATGAGCCTTCACCTAAAACATTGGTCTATAGTTATACCTAGGTATTTTGATTTCTCAACACGCATTATCTGTCTTGTTTCTCCTGCATCATATTCGATGACTAGATTATCAAAATTTGGCAAACCACCCCTGCTATCAGCGGAAGATATAAAAATAGTTCTCTTGAAGTTTACCCTCAGCAGTTTGTGATCAAACCAAGTTACTATTTTCTAGAGGTCATTTTCGGAAAAAATATCTGGTCAAGGAGAAAGACGTTGAACACTCAATGAACAGTTGAAATTCGTGCGCAATTTCACTGATTACCTTCACAATTTTCAAGACAACACAAATGTAATGTTTCTTTCCTCGCCTTTAACGTTTTTCATATCCTGAATGAATTTCTCGACAATACTCACTTCTCCACAACTGCAACAAACTGAACATTGCAGGAAAAATTGTCATAAGAACAAGTTGAGACACTGGTAGCGAAATCCTTGAAACAATAACAAGGTTTTTCAGCCAAAGACCATTCGAAAAGCGGTAAAAACGTTAGACGGGGATGGCATGTGTTAAATATGGGACCATTGAACCGTCGACAAACCGCGCAAAAACAGTTCACCGTTTTCGGCATCCTTCGAAACAGCGGCCAGAGGACAGCCCCAACAACGGCCGAGTATGAAGAAGCTTCCTTTGTAATCCGCTCATACGCCGAAACTTTAATTGTATTCGAATAAACAATACGACTTGATCGACAATTCAATACATGATGGACCCGTTCCGCGGGAGGTATCGGTAAGGTATGTAACCGGGATTGTCCTCCTTTTTTGTTCGCTGCTACTAAATTTTCAGACGAGCTTTACACCATACAATATTTTACCCGGGTCAATTAAAATTGCTTGAAAACAGTGGTGGAGAGAAAAAAAAGGCTATCGCAATCAGATCATTTCATCTCGGAGAATATTAAATGATGTTCAAAATTAGTATATTCATGAAAATAGTTGCCACTGATATTTGTATTGATGAATTTCAGTTTACAATGTTTGCGTTATGTCAGAAGAGATGATTGTTGGTTCACAGATGGATCAAAAACACCTTCAGGTTCCGGTGCAGGTGTTTTCAGTTATAGACCCTGGACAGAGATATTAACCTGCCTAGGGACCTATGCGACTGTATTTCAAGCGGAAATCTATGCTATTGAATTGTGTGCCAAAAGACTGGTAGAATCCAACCTCATACACGAGTCAATAAAAATTTTCTCGGACAATCTGCGTTGGAAACTCTTAGCTCCCACCGAGCAACGTCTTAATTGGTAGCAAATTGCCGAAAACGACTCTCCTCAATAGGAAGCCTTAACAAATTGTCTCTGGTCTAGATTCCTGGCCACACTGGCCTGGAAGGCAATGGGGCTGCTGATTCCCTTGCAAAGGAGGGTGATACAAACAGCTTCATCGGACCAGAACCTGTCATTGGCATCACTTTAGGTTTCGCCAAATAAACATTGAACACCTGGATGGCAAGAAGATTTAGGAACTTTTAGCAAAATCTTCAGGATTAGCCCACTCCAAGGCGTTCATTTACCCTTCGAAGCTTGAAACGAAACAGTTGTTGAAGTATCAGTAGGGGTAAACTACGATGAGTAACACGCCTCTTTACAGGTCACTGTCGTCTGAATCATCATATACAGAGACTCGTACTGTCGGAGGACAGTGTGTGTTGCCTCTGTTTGGAAAATGATGAAAAAGCAGAGCATATTCTTTGTGCCTGCGCCGCACGAGAAACTTAATTTGAAGCCATTACTAATCTTGATTTTCACGGCGCCACATCATTTGGCTCCCCCCAAAAACTGGAAATCGAGGCGCGCGCGTCTCCTGCCCCCTGGATCCGGCCCTGCTTATAATTCCCAATACAAAAATATAGGGTGTCTGGGCGTGCATTTCATTCTTCCAAACTCAGAAATGTGAAATGCTGATGGTTGAACAGTAAAGGTTTCACAAAGCAGTAAAAGATTTTCAACTTGTACTTCCCAATACAAAAATATAGGGTGTCTGGGCGTAAATTTCATTCTTTCAAACTCAAAAATGTGAAATGCTGATGGTTCAACAGTAAAAGTTATCAATAATAACAATACTAATAATGTACCACCACCTTGAGGGAATTTATTGGAACTATTCGTTCTCCATCCTCAGGCTCATACAAGCTAATAAGCCTGATGTAGTCCTTCTCGACCACATGAGCAAAAGGATATTTGTCGTGGAGTTTTCAGCTCCTGGCGAGACGAATATCGTCTCTATCGACTCTATCTAGATCATTCTGTCAAGATGGTTGTTCTGATTACTGGAGTCCTTAGTGGAATGATGTCCTCTCTACTCTTGAATCTCAAAATCATACCGGCTTACCGCACTAAGGCAGAAATCTTAGCCGCACAGATATAGAAGGCTGTCATTCTTGGCTCACTGCAGTTGCTCAGGGTACATGATTCTCGGACCCAATGATCACTTACCCTACGGTGTGGGGAGTGGTCATTGGTTGATAATGCTGGCGCGCCCTCCGGAATGTATCCGGGCTTCGGGGGATAGGGCCGAACCAGCGCACACTATGATGAAAAAAAATGATTAAAGCTGTGATCTAGTTAGACAAGGGCCAAGTGGTTGAACCTCTGTGAATATATTTATGATCACCACAACTGCCAGAGTTAACTTTAGCGGATGCATTCATTCGGTTCTGGGGAACTAGTCCCAATTCTAATTCTCATTCTCCTCGCCACGAGGTTACACTATATTTCTGTTTGTCATTTGTTGGTGTTTTAATAAATTTTATTATTTGTAAACGCTGTGTCCGACTGATTATTAATTCACCTATCACCAGTCCCGATAGACAATTTTTCAATGCCCTTGTTTCACGCTTTTGTTCAGCGTTTGGTTAGGAAGATCCCAGCTATATATAATGGAATTGGCCGATACTTTATGGAAATCCATAGCTACCGTATTGAAAAAACACTTTGTAAGATTTTCACTAAACAGTTTTACAAAAACGCAACTCCTGTTCGTCATACAATGGCTTCTTTGGGCGTATTTGAATTTATAAACGCCGTACAATACTTTGTGACAAATGTATCGCCTCCTCCGAGTTGTATTTTCACTTTTCAAAAATTTTGCAGTAGCACACCTTTTAATTGACTGCATTGGGCTGAAATTAATTTTTTGTTTCAGTACTGTACATTTGTATACATTTTATCGAATAACCCTTATAACTCTCTAAAAATTTATCCTTGTTTGCGGTCTGCGACTGCTTGTAACTTTACACAAACACTCTCTCTTTCTCTCTCTCTCTCTAAGTTAATGGACGTTACTTTCCACTCGGGCGCATTTGTCCAGGCTCCTCCTATCAACTTGATATCAATTTCATAGAAGCTTCATTGGGGGGGCGCAGCATTTTGTTCGAAGCAATGCTGCCACCCTTTTTTTGTCACACTTTTTATAATGAGAAAACACAGTACTTTTTTACTGTCGTCTCCTGCTCAGAAGACCTTTTGGTTTTTTTACCTATTTATATTCATGGGTTGCCTCCTCTTCGGGAGACCTTCGGATTTTTGACTTCACATTTCAATATTTATTACAATGGACTATCACAACAAAAAAAAGAGCCCCACATGGCATCCGCGTCCTTCTTTGTGGACGGACGTTATCAGCACGTCCGTCCACTACCATGGCCACCACGAGACTGCACAAACACTCTCCTATTTTGAACGTTATTTGTGGACAAGTTCAACATTCCACGAATATGTGATAATTCAGCGGCTTAGTGCAAACACTCACAATCTCATTTTACGGTAGTAGATAAACATTTCTCGAAACAAAGTACACAAACCGCAGGTTAACCGCAGAGTTCAACGATGGGATACTCGGTCTCGGTAAGAGACTACTAGATCACGGACCGACCACCGTTTTATGCTTGTTTCGGAAAGGAAGCGTAGAACAGTGCGATTTATAGAACATATAGATCAGTCGGTGGGTTATGTCCAGAAGTAATGATACGATGAGGAGATACTAATTCTCAATATAAAATGAAAGTTTACAAAGAAAACAAATATACACAGTCTATCAGAGAATGTGAACTTTCACGGCCGGAAAAAACTGTGTGGAAACAATTTTTCGGGTTTTTTGGTCGTGGTTTACAGGATACGATATTGATCCGTATCGAATTGAGTACGTCAGTTAGGTTAGGTAAGGTCTAAAGTGGGTGGGCCTATTCGACCCTCCACCGCAACCCGCAAGGGTTTATTGTGGCTCACACCTATTCACATTCAACCAAATAAACCCAGCTTCTTAACGAAGCCGATTAGTTTGTATGGTGAGTGGTGTTTCAGGTCAGATGGTGAGAGTACAACTCTGCCGAACTCTAAAAACCTGATTTGGTCCCCAGAGGAGCAGGCACA
>WOGO01005352.1:0-12494 GCA_015342085.1 Leptinotarsa defecta | reverse complement strand
AAGGAGGATATCCTTTTTTTTATCATGAAGGCACATGGCTAGAGTTGAATTCAAGAATTGTGCTCACATCTTGGATGGATTTGCCATATACGTATTAGGAGGTGAATATAAGAGTTTTCTCATTCTTGAGAAAAAAAAGGAAAACTCACTTCAGTGTTTTGGGATTTGAATTATTCTATTTTCCTAATCAAGTCGTAATCGTTAGACTTCACTTCAGGTCATCCACTATGTACAGGTACGTTTTCCACCAGCTTGTCAACTATCCATCGAGAGGTATCTTAGTAGGCACCACTTCCCAAAAAAACTAGAACTTGGCACATAATTGTTCGTACAACTTACTTCGTTGCACGCTTCCCTGGTTACATCTTGACGATTCGTTTTATCGTTACCTTTGTTACGATACTACAAGAAGTATCTGGTAACTAGAAGAGCATTGATTTCAACTATAGCATCAACCACAAATCACAAGATCATTTAGGAACACACCAAATCTTTACAGGGTTTCAAACGAAGAGAATATCCATTGGAGAAAGATATACGCTGGCAACATCTTGATCAGTCGAGTTATTTCCATTATTTATATTGCTATACTTATATTAATATCACACCTCTGATTGCTTGTCAATTATCCTGTTCATTGGTTACATTTGAATGCTGATTTTTTGGCTGTGAAGCCTCATCTACCAGTAATTCTAGTAGAAAGAATACAACTAACTCAATATCCCAACTCTGAACTTACTAGTTGATATATGTAAACTTTAGTGAATATATATACAGAGGGGTATCAAATGATCATATCCTTCTCCCCATGCGGATCGAATGAGTCAATGTTAGGTCTATATGTAGTTTAGTCTAGTTGCAGCTTGCACAACGAATATAAATATCCACTTTCTATCGCATTAGACTATTATTTCCACGACCCACTCCTCGAAAGTAGTTAACCCCATTATTTTCATTAGTCAAAACCCCATTATAGCCTCCAAATGTTCCTTCTATCATTTAGAGGCATTTGCAGGTTATATTATAATACCCAATTTTGAATTTTACTGCTTTGTTTTTAAATGTGTTATAAATGTGCTATAAGATATTAATATTTTTTATAAAAAAAACCTCTTTTTTCAATTGTAAGCATCTATTGTTTATGTAAATATTGATAGATGCTTGACAGATGCTAATTTTATTAATGATTATATGAAAATGAATATATATTTATCAATCTGTTTATCAAATCTAGATTGCCATTGATGATGTTCAACAATTCCTGAGCGATGTTCGTGCGACGTTTTTCCTCATCAAATTCCAGAAATTTTTAAACAAACTTTGCTGGTACTCTTCATGCTCAAAATTTCCGAGATAATTGCGTGGCATGAGCCAACCGATACGCCAACATCTGCAGCATTTCCTGTGATAGTTTTTCGACGATTCTCCATAATAATTTCCTTCACTTTTTCAACATTTTCACCGGTTGTTGATGTACTGAAGCGTCCAGGACGAACGTCGTAATTGACATTTTCTCGACTTTCTGTGGAAAGCTTGTACCACTTGTAAACATTTTTCTGACTCAGAGCACAATCACCGTGTGCCACTGTCAATATCCCAAGTATTTCGAACACTTCATACTTTTTCTTATACAGAATCTAGTGTAAACTTGTATGCCTCTCACCAACAAACTAAACATACAAAATAGCTGGAACTGTGAACATACATTGAAGATGAGTGTACCAACATAAAAATATCTCTGGATTCATTTCCAAATTCTACGCAATGGAGCCTTAGTTTTACCTAAGCCTTACACAAGGTTTTCTTTCATACTCTTTTACGGAAGAAAGAGCTGATTTACTCATGGAAGATACAAAAATCACTGGACCAGTTTTTATGATAGTAGTTCAACAGGTAAAGTTTCCTGGAACCATATTATGAAATTTTTTGATAATCCCAACTTAGCTGATCGTCAAAGAGTGTTTTCTATAAGACGGTGCGACTCCATATAATACTCGTTAATTTTTATTGGCCTTTTCAATAATCGTTTTCTTGTTACCAGATGACCAGTTTGTTGGCCACCCTGTTCTCCGGACATTACACCGACAGATTTTTACTTTTCAGAATTTTTTGAAGACGAGGTGTTAAAAAGTCGCTACGATAGTATCGATGATCTCCAGATAGCGATAACGAACACCATAAGTAGTATCGATATTCGTACCGTTTTAACGGCTATAAGAAAGGAGATGATGTATTCGGATGTTCAATTTCACAATAATTTAAACGATAAATATGACAACTGATATGTATTATTCTGTTCTAATCTTGAATTCCATGAAAAATTTGAAAAAATTGAAAATGGCGCATAACTCTGTTAATTTTGGTTTCAAGATAAAATTCATAATAACCCTTCAAATTCAGAAAAGATTATGATCGATTGAGGTAGAAATATACAATGTTTTATTTAAAAAAATACATCCTTGAAATGAATCAAAAATGAAATATGTAACTGTTTTTCTCAATCTGAAAAATAATTGTGATGAAGAAGCCAAACTTTTCAGTCACACCGATAAGTTACTGCGTTAATTCAAAGTATTTCACACAAAGAAATAAGTTATATTCATCAGTATTCATTAATTTTGCCTATCGAAAAAAGAGCTGACAAATTATACAACATTTATCTGAACGTTTCGGAGGCTAAAATCTACCTTCATCTTCAGAATTGCACTAAGTTATGACAATTTTATGATTATTTTCATTTCTAAAGTTCGTCGACAGATTTTGAAGAAGTTTTGAAATGTAAAATGTCTCAGTGTTGTTAATTGTTAGTATCCACAATCTTCTTCGAAGGCCATTCTAGATACTAGCGATTGAAACATCTTTAAAATTTTTTAATTTCCTTTTTTATTTTTTGCTTATTTTTATTTTCTATTCTTTATATTTCTTTTTACTCTGTCGTCATTTACATCTTGATTATTTCATTCATTTTATTGTATTTTCATTTTACGTTCCCATTGTTTGATATAATTTATATTCTGACGTTTGATTCTAATTTCATTTGTTCTTTTAGAATAGGGTTCGTTGGCAATTATTCCATTTGACATTTCAAAACATCTTCAAATATGTCAATAAACTTCAGAAATAAAAAGAATAATCGAAGAAAAACTGCTTATAAACGAATTTTGTTTAATTCTGAAGACAAGCATGTTCAAGCAAAACGTTAAGATTTATACTATAATTTCTTAACTCTTATTTGATAGACGAAATCATTGACTACGACAAGTTAAAACATTTTTCTGTGTGAAAATTACTTTGAATTTACATAGTAACTTATCGGGGGAACTGAAAAGTTTGCCTTTTCTACACGTGTATATAAGTGTGAATGATTGTGAAAGGTAAAAATATGAATGAAGTGAAGTCTTAGGTGAGTAGGTTCTAACTGAAATTCGCAAGACCTACAACTACTATTTTAATATGTACAAATATGAAGCTCTTCACTATTTTCCCAAATCGTGAATTTGTGAATTATTGAGTTCAATTACTTTGAAATTCTTGGGTGGCAAATTACAGGAATGAATGGTGAATAATTTCTTTTCATTATTATTTAACATGTTATTAACGAAATATTCATACAAAGTTTTCAATCCTGGCTGAAATGCACTCCCTGAAAGTGGATATGCATTGTTTCAAAATGTAGTTATATTTTATTGTCATTTAGCCTGATGAGAATCTGCAATCGCACAGCAAATTTGTTTCATCCGAGCTCGCAATTATGTATCTCCGAGCTAACTTAAATCATGCCCCAAACCAATTCAGAAAGGACACTCCGGAATCGTTTACGATCGTCCCGATCAGCTCCGTGCGACGCGTAATCAGGCCGTAACGAGTGACCAGCAGCAGCGCCATCTGCAAGACCCGTCTTGTGTTTATGGCTTGTCGGACACCAGTATTAACACATCCAATATCCCAACCGACAAGGCATTATCCAGATATGAATGACGTGACCGGAGAGCATTGCAGACCGCACTCCTTCTATATGACCACCGGATTTCTATCTGGAAAGCCGTTGGGAGCAGTTATTCGAGCTCGACGGGGGAAGCATCAGGTCCGATATGCTGGTTCAATTATTAAATTGTTGTTTGGAATGCTGTCGAGCCATTCGTGCAAAGATAGCAACTACAGACTAAAGTTTGAAATGCCATGCCAAAAATACGTCACGATAAGTATATCTGAAAAACGCTTATCGTTAAATCCCACAAAGTGAATTGTTGATTACATTCAGTTTTTATGCGACTGAGAAGCTCTAAATCACTGGAAGCAAGCAATTCATGAATAACTCAAATTATGTCCAGAAAAATATCTCAAATATTCATTAAAAGTCCTGTACGAACTAGTTCGCGAAACAAGATTGACGGAATCGATGTAATGGAAAGATGGAAAATAAAACGCAGTAAGCCAAAGAGGCTGTAGTAATTTAATAATAATAATAATCGTCTTTATTATTTCCCAGCTGTAGTTACATACAAATATTTACATAAATTACAGAGGTAGTTGTTGATATAAGAAAAGGCGAACTTCAACTCAATTAGCTCAAATGCTACTGAGTTGTTCTTCCACTCCACCTCAAAAAGATTCTACCTTAGCTAAGACAAGAAAACGTAATAAATAAAAAAAAATGGGATTGTTCAAATATCTATCAAGATGCTGGAGAAGACGTCCATTACTGAGACTTATTCTGGTCTCATAATGATGGGTAAACCAAATAAATTTCTGGCTAAGTGTCTTTTTGGTAGTACAAAACGTCAGATTGATTTCAATATTATAACTTTTTTAGTGCTTGTGAAAAAAATTGTTATACAAATTTTATGTACCCCCTTTAAGGGGCTGTATCTTAACAAGGGATCCTCCAATGAAGTTTCTTTATATGAAAGATCCTATCTTTTTTTCGATGAGAAATCACCTCCTTAAATGTTTTACACTTATTCAGTTATATCCTATATACATAAATAGCAAATAGATAAACATTTGAAATATTTCATTTTCGAAAAGCACAAAAATAGCTACGTATTTGGCCTAGCTAGTTGCTATGTGTACTGATCTGTTAGGCTAAGGGTACGAAAATGGCGACGGTCAACCGATGTCGAAGTGACGCGTAGGCGGAACGGTGGCGATGCATACAACAATATCTACAGTATAGGTAACACGCACGAAGCGAGCGGTGGCGGGGCGGCGCGATCGAGCGATGCTTAGGTGAAAGGTGAGCGACGACGATGCGGAAGCGATGGGAACAAATTAATAATAATAATTATTATTATAATAGAAGGCTATTATTCTTGGTTCACTGCGCTTGCTTTGGACACATCATTCTCGGACCCAATGATCACTTACCCTCAGTGTGAAGAGTGGTCGTTGGTTGATAATGCTGGCGCGCCCTCTCGAATGTTTCGGGGCTTTGGTGGATAGGGCCTGACCAACGCATACTTCGGTAAAATACTTTTATAATACATCTTTATTTCCCGTTGACAGTTACATGTATAGGAATTGTCAAGCCTAATTCTATGGTTATTAAAAGTATTTAAAAAAATCAAATATGAATTTGAGATAAGGTAGTCACATACATTAATTTTCAATTAAAAATTCGGAAAGTGAATAAAATCACTTCTCCAATGAAAAATGTTCCAAGTCTTTTTTGAAATGTCTTACATTTCAATGCTGTTAAAAATTCGTGGCCCTATGTACTGGGGAGCAAAATATGCAGTATTCACTTTTGCAAATGGAATATACATGGAGTGTTTATTTCTTGTATAAAATCCACGAATATCTTTATTCAATTCGCACAACGACCTATTTTACAGCTATATCAAAAATGTATAAACATAGAAGAGGTAAAATTCCGTAATTTTAAAAATAGGTTTACATGAATCTCTAGATGCAATATGTACTGAAGTTCGCCATATACGTTTTTGACAGATGAAAACATCCGATGCTGTGGGGGAATTTCCCCAGAGACATATAGCATACCTAAGCATTGAATCAATTTGGGTGTAGTAAATTGCCAGTAGTTGTGCCTCATTGAGAACATTTTGAAGATTCAAAAGTTCATTTATTGCAGTGGGTTTTCCAACTTGAAAATTCATCTAAATATATCCCAAGAAATCTGACAGATTCTTCAATGTTTGTCAAAATTGTCTGATTTACTCTTAAATCAAGATTTTGTATTGGCTTCTGACGATTGTGGAAACGTACTACCTCTGTTTTTACTTATTGAAAAATAAAGAACATTCATTGAGAAAAATTTGATATATTATTCATCACATCACTACAATTAACATTTGGTAAATTAGTTTCAGGTGAAGACAATATCAAAGATGAATCATCTGCATAGGCAGAGTGAACACAACTTTTCAAAATGCAATCAATCAGATTAATGTACAAAATAAACAACACGGCTCCCAAGACGGAACCTTGTGTGACACCCATATCAATATCCAGACATTCAGATTTCCTATTATATTTTGTATTATTAGAGTTAATTTGCATAGATACATATTGTTTCCTGTCCACCAGAAATAATTCAATCCATTTTAGTGAGAGAGATCCCTAGCAATTCTAATAGTTTTCCGTGGTTTCCACAGTCAAATGCTCGGCAAAAATCGCAGAATATTGCTGCTGGATATTCATCAGCAATACAATTATTTGGTTGAAAAAAGATGATATAGCGGTTGATGTTGATTTTCCGCCCTGGAATCCATGTTATTCATCAGATAAAATCTTATGCTTCTCTATGAAACTCCAGAAAGACGAGAAAGACATATTCAAATGACTGAAAATACAGATGGAATAGTTATCGATCTGTAATTTTCTAATTATTTAGAATCGTTTTTCTTGTGAATCGGTATGACTTTTCCAATTTCAATAGCATTTGGAAATGAACCTGTTTGAAAAGATAAATTCACCAAATGAGTTAGGAGAGCAATAATATTTTTGAGGACATCCCTCAAAATTAATCCTGGGATCTCATCTGATCCAGCAGAATTTTTATTTTTCATTCTTCTCTTTGGAAGTAAAAAAAGTTCTCTTTCGTGTTGATGTGTATGGTTGTGTGTTGATGAAGAATTGGTAGAAGCGAGAAGCTATTTCAGATGCATCTTCTGTCAATTCTCCGTTATTATTGACTACTATATTTTGGTCAGTTTTCTTATACTTGTTCGATAATTCTGAAATAATTCTCCAAGATGTACGCATAGTATTTGATGATAGAGAAATATTATGATACCAATACCAAATGGAAATTGACAATATAGAATTTATCTCATATATTTTGTCAAAACCTGCTATTTTTACCATAGTTCGTAATAAAGGGAAGAAAATTCGCGAAATTACTTGTTCCTTCATTTATTGAATGAACACCATCTCTAGGTAATAATAACAACGTTCTCATTAGTAGACGAGGCTCCAATATTTCTCTTCTACGTAAAATTGTGTTAAGGTCACGTTATATGTTGCTCACAACTCTACTTCAGCACGACTGACTGACCGAAGTTTCGTACCCACGCAAGATACTTCTGCTCATCGCGCCGCGACGCCTCACTGTCGCAATCGCTTGACTTTCGCGATTTTCGTGCCTCCAGTCTCAGAGACCGCGTCAACAGCTGCGGTTGACCGCAGCTGTTGTGGCCTTGTGGCCAAAAGACAAGTTTGTAATAGTTCTCCCTTTCAAAATATAACTTTGAATTATTAACAATCAAAGAAAACTCTGAAAAAGTAATGATTATTTTCTTAAATAATTGTAAAATTGAGAGCGCATCAAGTTTTTTGAACTTTTTTTTTATATTGTTGAAAACACATTTCGAAAGTTTATATGAAGATTCATTCACTGGCCCTGGAATCCGATGCATTAATCTTACGGCACTTCATTATAATATGATTTGATGAATGCTTTTCAAAAACAACTATGTTGTTATCAGAAAAACAATTTTTTCACAGGGGATATTCTAGCCGATGCCTCACTGAATGTTTCAAATTTTATTTCGAAATATTTTTTTTCAATACATATATGTCTCTTGTTAAACTCAGTTGGATTTCTGTCAGATATTTGGTAAACGGGATCCGGTTACCAAATATCTTTATTTTATTGTGAAGGAATTCTACTTCCAAGTAGTTGAGTCAAATCGTGTCCCATTCAACGGTTTCGTATATTCTACAATTGTGACAACTCAAGATATATCAATATCAATCCACAATATAGCTATTAAACCTAAAATGCTATTTATACACAATATTCATACCATCAATTCATTCCCAAATGAGTTAAAATTACATTAGAATTTTTGCCTATTATTCCTTCTCAATAACCGTTTATCCACATTTTTCTGACAAATTTTTATGCATTGCGTAAAACATGAATACTTGAGTTGAGAATATTTTTCTGGCACCGCTGCGCGCTGTATATAGAAGTGAACCTTCTTCGCTGAATATTGTAGCTGCATTTTTGACAACACTGTAGATCTATCTAACGTTTTCTCTTTTTTCGGAAGCAATTAGAAGGTTTCTCAATTCTCCAGATTTCCTAGCGATGTTTTATACTTCAAACTATCTACATTAATAATAGTGTTTAAATCTAGATAAATAGGTTACGTTTATGTAATCAGTCAGTTTTGAAAATAGCCTAACTCAACTACAGCATTATGTTTGAAACGATATGCCCGGGTTAACCAAACTTGGGAGTTACTGATGCTTCATCAATGTTGTTGAGAGTTATTGAGTTCAATGCAATAACTTTCATCCCTTTGGAACAAATAATCTTGCCTGTTAGAAGATATAATAATATGTCAATTTCTCCATACCCTTGGATAAATATCATATCTAGTGTAACTAAAAATCGTTCTCTGAAAAATTTAAATGGGATTTATGTGATATATTCTAACAACTATTATCTTCATATATTTTTTATCACTTACTACTTTCGTTTCAAAAATACAGACAATACAATATAAGGATTCGTCAATTTTTAATCGAATCCAGTATTTTCGATTCCACCACCACAAAATTTCTAAATGACATATTCAATGATCTCACCTTGTTTTAACAACTGATGAATAATAGTGAAATACTTTCAATAGAACCTACGAATAATAGTTATTGGAAAGACTCGTTACCTATAATACCTAGTCAGCATAGAGTCGAAATAGAGCGATTCATTCTTAGAGTGAGTCTATTTTAGGATTATTCCTTCAGTCTTCTTTTCTACATCTCATCATTATCCATTGCGTTTGTTATGAGGTTTCCGTCGAATATTGAGAGGTCGAACGTCTTCTCAGGATAGTTTCTTTAACACTTCGGTATACCGTAGTTGGGTGCAGGTATGTAGGTTTCTAACGAATTACAAGGTTTGCCACAAGGCATTATGCACTTGATATTGGCATGCCCAGTATTTGTGGTGTAAGCTTATACCATTTGGCATAAAATGGCCTTACTATTACTGTTCTACCATCTTTGGCACCATTGCGAATTTAATGTTGTATTATACTCCGAGAGATATCGAATCCATTATAGAGGATGAGGTATGTCGAATTCATTGAAACTTGTTGTTCTCCACTTCCAGGCTAATCCAAGATGATGAATCGGATTCTGCCCATAATATTCATAGTGAAGTGGGACTCATATCATACGGAAAGAAAATCAAAAAGAAATGGAATATTATCCAGACTACTCGGTTGAGGTCCTTTTTTTGGTGCTTGGGGTCCTTGGTGAAATGACTCCTATTCTTGAACTCCAAAATCATAACAGCTTGCCGCCATTTTTATCTCATCACCTCTTTTTGAGACGGAATCAAGCACCTCTTATTACCTCATGATGTTTTACCCCATTGTTGATGGATAATTGGTGTTTCGGGAAAAGGGTTGAACCGAAATGACCTCTCTAGTCTCTAGTTTCTCAAAAATATTGAATACATAAAATAGGCAACCTGTACATGCGTGGTGTTTTGTAATAACATGCCAATACAAATATTTGCAAAGGTTATTTTGTATCAATTCAGAAAAAAAAATCATACGAACACATGATTAGATGTCCTAATTTTTGTACTTCTATTATTGTGAAACCTGTTTTGCAACTTAAATGCATCGTAAGACATTTTCTGTTGTACAACATTAGTTTATTATATTTGTCAGTGATTTCCGTGCGGGATTTACACTCCTTCGCTTCTGCATGGCCTTTTGATATATTTTCGCTTGAAGAACAGCTTTTCCATAGGAAAATTAAATTCCTTCTTATGCCAATCCTTCCACATACACACAAACACACTTTTGCATGTCGTTTTGAAATTGGGTATTATTGATTGAAAATGTATCTAGTAGATATCAGGTGGACTGAAAAGTTCGTAGACACACATATGACGCTAATTGTATTAAATCCATATGAATTATAGTTAACCCTATCCTTCGAAACACAAATGTTCAAATTTCACAGCTTTCTGATTATTATTTTACGGGATAGAACATTTTGAGTGAAGAAACTTTTGTTAGTTTGAAGAAAGTATACAAAGAGGAATCAAGTGTGCTGATATAGCATAGCTTTTTGTCAAAAACAAAAATACTGTTGAAGCGAAGGCTTGGCTTGATAAACATTATTCGGATTTTGCACCAGGAAAACCAACCGTTGGGAAGAGGTTTGCTAAGTTTGAACGAGGTGAAATGAACACCAAGGATCATGCATGCTGTAGACGCTCCAAAGAGGCTGTTACTGATGAAAACATCAAAAAAAGTTCAGGAAATAATTTTTTATAACTTTAAAGTGAAGCTGATCGACCTAGCTGAGGCTGTGAAGATATCAATTTTGGGGTATGCTGAAGCTTTGTTCAAAGTGGGTGCCGCGCGAGCTCACATTCGACCAAAAACAACTACGAATTATTGATTCTGATTAAAGCTGTTCCACTATAAAAAACCGAATTTATACATCGATATGTGACAACGGATGAAACATGGCTTCCAAAGCGTGCAGAGACGTAACAGTCGGCTGAAAAGTTTATGGTATCGGTATTTTGGGATGCTCATGGTATGATATTATTCGACTATCTTAAAAATGAAAAAACCATCAACAGCGACTATTAATAGCTTTATTGGAGCGCTCAAAGGACAAAATCGCGAAAAACGGTCCCACTTGGAGAAAAAAAAAGTGTTTTTCCATCAAGATAATGCATCGTGTTTCCAATCAATGAAAACGATAACGAAGTTGCATGAATTAGGCTTCAAATTGCTTCCGCACCCACCATATTCACCAGATATGGCCCCCATTGATTTTCTTCCGTTTTCAGACCTCAAGAGAATGCTCGCTGAAAATGAATTCAGTGACGGTGAAAGGTAATCGTCGAAACTGAGACCAATTTTGATTATAAAGACATATCGTACTCTAAAAATGGTATCGAAAAATTGTATGACCGCTATAGTCATTGAATCGCCTTCAAAGACAACTATATTGAAATAAAATTGAAATTTTACGAAAATATTTTTTTTCTTTGTTAGCCTACGATCTTTTCAGCCCAACAAGAAGCAGATTTTGTCGAGTTGTCTCATATTCCTTTATTTGAAAAGAACAATGGTTCATTATACGAATTCAGAGTTTGTTTATATACACCGGAAATTGAGTTGAAAATTCGTTGTGTAACAGATACTAAGATTTTTTTCACTAACGAAATCAATTTTTCAAGACAAGCAATCATTTCAAAGTTGAAAACCCATTAGCAAGCATGAAATCTGTTTTTTGTTGCGATGATTATTTAATAGGATCCTATTTTATTCATGGAATGTTGAAGGTGCCTAATAGGCTCATTTTCCCTATTTTGATTTCAAAATGGAATCGGCAGCACATAATTTGAATATTAGATAAAATAATTCTCTGATTAAATCTGATATTTCAGAAAACACCCTCAAAGAAACGATTCAGTTGTGTGTATACACAATATATATATGACTGTGATTGTCACAGTCAAAAGCTTTGGATAAGTCACAAAGCACGGCTGCAGTGGCTTTCCTGCTGTTGATTTCATTATACACCAATTGCGATACTTTTGATATAGCTTCACTTAACTTGTACTCTTAAAATTCTGAAAGCCATACTGATGTGTACTCAATATCCCATTACTGGTCAAAAATTCCATTATTCTTTTTTTTTACCAGTTTTTCAGTTATTTTTGCTAAAGTTGGGATGAGCGATATAGGCCTGTAGTTTGCTGGATCTTTATTGTTGCCGCCTTTATGGAGAGGAATGACAACTGAGGTTTTGAGAATTGAAGGAAATGTTCCTTGCTCGAAGGAGTTGTTAATCAGTTCAACAAGTATATTGAGCGCAGTCTCAGGAAGCCTTTCGGAAATTTTAATAGAAATTTCATCAAAGCCAGATGCTTTCTTATTTTTTATGTTTCCTATCACTTCTTTCAATTCATGTATACTGATGTGGTGTAATGAGAAGGTACTGTCTACATAGATATCACTGAGATATTCTAGGGGATCGTGAGT
>WOGO01005351.1:0-12496 GCA_015342085.1 Leptinotarsa defecta | reverse complement strand
GCTTAATGTCCTCGACAGAAAAAAAGTTGATCTGCAAGCTTATGCAGATGACCTTGTCATCCTGGCCATGAAGATCCTTATAGAGCTACCTTCTCTCCACATTTTTCTGGAAAGAGAGGCTAGATGGACTGCATACAGACTTGTGCACATTTCCAATTGCACAAATCAATACAATGCAGAGTGCAACAGACTGTTGGTTGACATTGGAAGTCATAGCATTCTGGAAAGGACCTCTGACTTTATGCCTCCAACTGTCAACTACCAACTGCCTTATAGAGAACTATTCCTGAGTAGAGAGGACTGGATTATCCGGAAGAAGGCAATATTAAGAGCAGATAGTTGTTGGTTCACAGATGGATTAAACACCTTCCGGTTCTGGTGCAGATGTTTTGAGTCGCAGACCCAGGACAGAGTTATCCACCTGCCTTCCAGGCCAGTATGGCCAGGAAGGCAAAGTAGTTGCTGACTCTCTTGCAAAGGAGGGTGCTGCAAGCGGCTCCATTGGACCAGAACTGTCATTGGCATCGCTTTGGGCTTTGCCAAACGAACACTGAACACCTAGATGGCAAGAAGATTACGGACTTCTGGCAGAATCTTCCAGCATTCATTCACCCTTCGAAGCTTGATTCCAAACAGTTGTTGGGCTACAGTAGGGATGAACTGTGATGTCTAACAGGCCTTCTCACAGGTCACTGTCATTTGAATCATATGCAGAGACTTGGACTGTCGGAAGACAGTGTTTGTCTCCTCTGTCTGGAAAATGGAACAGCAGAGCATATACTTTGTGCCTGCCCCGCTGGGGACCGAATCAGGTTCTTTGATTTTGGCAGATCCCTACTCTCACCATTCGACCTGAAAGACCACTCACCATACTACCTATATTGTTTCCAATGTATGAACCTGTTTCGTCTTTCCATTCACTACTCTGGTATTTTTCAAAAGAAGTGGGATACGGGCTCAAAAATTTTGCTTGAATATGAATTAGCTTCGACACAATGTCCGAAATAACTTATTCTCTGCTCTGCTCTGCTCTGCTGTATTCCAAAATTCATCTATTGAATTTTTATGATTCACTAAAAATCAAAAATATCAACAATTTCATAATGATGAATTATTTCATCTGTTTCTTGAAGAAGCGTAATCTTCAACTATTTTTTCATATTCTGGACCAGTTGTTCCAAAACTTCTGACCGCAACAACACCTTTTGGGTATTAACTTATAAAATAGTTGGATATCGTTTTAGTTTACAGCATATACTTGTTCTATCTCTACTTATTTTTTATTGTCTTTACATTTTGTAAACACTAGATATGATACTCCAGTATTATTTCAATGACTTATACTTATGTCATCTACAAATATTCAGTACTACATTGAAGCATCGATAATTTTGTAATGTTACTGGTACGTCAACAACATTTGCGAAAATTCTTTAAAAATACATTCAACGACACAAAACAGAGAAAACTCTTGTTGTCATTCGAATACTCAAAAATAAGAAATGAGTAATGAACTGAAAAAAAATAGTTTTTCGTGACGAATCACGAGTTTTTTTTTCTTCTTCATTTTTTCCATTCAGTAGAAGTTCCTAAAGTAATTTATTATCCTTCATTTCATCAATTTCATCATCTTATAATTGATTTACAGTGTTTGTTATCCCACTGAATGCGCCAAATGAAATAATTATTTTTCATTATTCTGATGGAATGACATGTTGATTATTCTATTCTACTGTAGGTAAACAAGTGTATGTGTCTGATACCTAACAATGTATCCATAAGAATCATGTTCTGTCATGTATACATCAATTAAACTGAAAAAAACCGAATGTTGTTGAATGTACCAAAATAAGTGGTTGTGATATTACTGATCTTTTGACTATTTAGAGCCAAGAATGTAAACTGTTGAATGTTGGTTAAGGACTTCTAGCGTAGAATATTATGTATTTCTGTGATTTTTAAGAAAGTAAACAAATTTCACAATTGTTTGAATTTTATTTTACAATTGAGTCTCCTACCACCTATTATACAAATTTTTGGACAATATTTTCTTATGAGTATAAGAATTTCATCAAAATATTCGAACAAAGAAGGCATTCGTTGAATATTTTGAAACCATTTTTCTCGTCTTCTATATAATGCATTAGGAATGCATGAAAATGAATAGAGCACACTTGAAGCTCAAATTCCACTATTTGTGTTTCCATATAAACTGTATCTATTAATGAGAAACCTTCAATTTTGTTATAATGATAAATCATATAAGTACTTTGGTTTGGAGTTATCAACCTACAAAACTATTGATCTTTACCAATATTGTCACTTTCTGGTAATCTATTGGAGCCCTTTTAATGAATTGTTGTTTGAATTCCATGAAGATTTTTTTTCAATTATTCAATAGTTCACCAGAAAATAATCACATCATCAATGGTCGAGAACCGATACATTTTTTCTTTTAAGTAACTCTCAAAAATTACTTTTCTTATGACAAACAATATAAATATTTCTAATCAAATCTAGAGTAAATTGGTTAATATTTTCAGTGTTACTATCTTCATTCGTCGTAGTTTGGAACCGCATCCTAAAGTTTCGCCAGCACGAGCGGCTGGCTTCTTCAGAGGTTTATCCATCTTGAAGATTCATCGATAACTTCAAACCCGAATAAAGATAGTTACACTGAAAATCTAGAGTCTTTAATGTGTTTTATACAGTGTATAGAAAACTAGCGATAGCGAACAATTTCTAAACAACAGAAAATAAAAAACAGTCGAAGCTCTTTCCATAGTACCAAAGAGAAATCATAGTTATCTAGAATTTTCAAATAGGAGTCGAGTGAAACTTTGTTCTCAGACATTTCACGTACCTAGAAATATTTTTGTTGACTCTCCTGATTTCAGATCCACTTCACCTTCAACTTCAAATGAGTTGAATCAACTGGCACTTTGAAGAATCGATTGATTTCTTTTATACATATTATTCCCCCTGAAGCTATCTATGGAGAAAAAAGGTTCAAAATCGGGGCAAAATTGTGAATCCACCAAAATCACTTTATATCGTCGATATATAACTTTTCACTCACTATTTTAAGTTATACAGCAATCTATAATTTTCGGAGGTTGGATAGTGTTTTTTACATAAAAACAAAGAATAATAATATAATATAAGTCATTAAATACTAAAAAAGGTTCAGCTCTGAAATGGTTCAGGAGAAAAAAAAATCACACAAGCCAACAAACAAATTTTTGGAATTAACTGAGCATGAAACGATATACCACTCATCCTCCTTTCCGGTTTGTAATTTTTTTTGGGGATGACTCTGAATAATGTAGAGCATCGCTTCGCTTTGGTTACATAGAAATCTACTTTGATTATCATCAATTTATTTTGTTGTATAAAAGTTATCAGCTATTTCAAATTTCCAAAATAGTATCCTGTATATTGATCAATTTGTGGAATATCAGCTTCAAGAAATATATCCTAGATTTTGTTGTCACTAACTACAGATATAATTATTCGTGCTATAACTAGATAACGAAGTTTTCCATAGGAAATCCCCAACTATGAAATAAATTTTTTCTATTATAGACCCTTCTTCATCTCTGCCATAAACAATTTTCTAGATTTCAAGTATAGTATTGCACATTAATAATCTTACAACTACGTTTCAAAATGTTTTGTACATATACGTTCAATTCTTACATGAAGACTTATCTACAAAGTATATCACAAAAAGTATCTTCAAATTTCAATAAAAGTTTTCAATCTCACTGATTGCCATCATTCCTGTGTACGTATATACAAAAATTTAACATCAAAACTAGCATATATTTACTTAAAAATACCCCACATTATTCAAGTACATTTATATATCTTCTCGAACAAATCTGCATTCTTTTATCCAAAAATGATGTATTATCATAAACAGGTTTAATTATTCCAGAGTCAATACAGTATATGCATGATTACCTAGTCAGACTGACAGGAGAAGGACAAGGATGACTAATATAAGTTAAAAATGTTATCCCCCACTTTGCTCCTTGAAATTCAAAACTTATCTGTTTGAAAAAATACAAACTTCAAATTGTCTTTCATATCACTTCCCAATCATTACTTTCTCAATAAATCCAGAACAAATTTACTACTATCGTGTGTTGGAAATAACTAACCAACATTGGAAAACGCAGAATGTTTCATGATAAACACTAGCCAGCTCGCTCACCAGACTGAATCCTTATAACTTTTTTCTTGCGTTCTTAGGATATGCCAAATACCACTGAAGTCAATTCAGGAATTGAAACAAAACATATAAAAGTTTTTACAAAAGTTCAGAAGCCATTCAAAATTCATAATTCAACTACGACAAAACTTCAAACAACTGATTTTATGAAAGAATTTTCATTTGTTTTTATGTTTTTCTAAATTTTTCGTTCCATTGGGGTATTTTTTTGTTAAGTGATCAACATAATGTAACTTTCTTCAATGCTAGAAGTAATAGCAAAATATAAAGAATAATCTGCAAAATACCTAAAAATATAAAGCAACCTCTAAAGTCGGATAATCTATTCAGCTGATAACATTTTCAGTGTAACAAAAAAACGACATTGATTCATTTTCATTCAGAGATCACTAGAGAAGTGAAATGTCTTGAAGTACAAGAGTAGACAATCTGTAACCTAATTGTTGATAAAGAATTTCATACTTCGATTTATAGTAATGTAGTAATCTCTAGCAATCTCTCACTCTAAAATATCTTTCCAATTTTCCTACCAATTTGATGCTACCTACTACAGATTGATTCTGCAAGGAAATTACCAAGCCCGCATTTGAAGATAATTGAATCCTTCCTGGTTCACAATGTATAATACACCTTAGCCCACTGACTTTATGAAAACACTAACATATAAAGTGACATCAATCCAAAGAAAATGTTGAGGCTGAAACATCTTCTTTCATCTTTTTGAAAGCCTACTTTGAAATCAGTAAGTACTACTACTTTACGACTTTCTACAAGTACAACAAATGCTTCTTTTTCAAATTCTCATCACAATGAATACTTTGTAATAATTATATCACTCCTATTCCCTAGACATACAGCCAGTGCTTGGCTTTGAACCTATGGGATAACTTAGTTCTTCGAATTTCTTCATGCTCTTCCAATGGAGAAATACTCAATGCGAGTCTCTGAAATTCATAGGAACGAAATGAACATATATTGGATCGAATGCTGAATCGAAAAAAGAAAGAAAACACTCAACTATATTTGTTTTTCATTTCTACTGGAAAAGATTTCGAAACTACTCTCAATACCATGAGCTGTTTATTATTAGATCATCTTACCTCCCTACAAGAACCTTTCGTTTTGAGAATTTGAATGATCGCAAATAATGGAATCATGGAAATAGATGACAAGGTTAAAGCCCATCCCACCCATTCTGCCCATGGTGGATAGTTGTAGTCATTGTACTGGAGTTGTTGGTGGTGGAATAAACCAAACATCACTACGCACTGAAATTAAAAAAATTGTAGGAATTATAAATATCATTATTTCAAATGGAATTACCTCGATATCAGGAAAAGTAAATAAATTTTGAAAAGAAAGTTTATGTGTTTCTACTTCACCATCTTGATACAGAAAATTGTGTACTTCTAAGAACAGGTAGCCATATTTCGTTTATGTTCATTACCTCTTCTTTCCTAGTAAAATTATTCCTGTGTTTTTGAAGAGAAATTCAGAAATACATGGATGATTTCAATAAAGTTTGACTGCCTGTTCTTAGAGGTTCAGATACAAGATCAGGTGATTCATTTGAGATTCGTCTGTATCAAGGTGCAGAAGTAGAAAGCCAAAACTTTTTTTCCCAATCTCTCCTAAAAATATACCTCTTTCAATTTAGTGAATTAATATTATTTCAATGTTTTTTTGTTTCTAACCTTCCATGATCTGAAAATTGAATAATTATTACAGATCACTAGGAAATCCTTCTCTCAAATTCAATAAAGTGTAAACTAAAGATCACCCCGAGAAGTTACTGCCTAAAATAAACTTTTAAAAAATAAAGTTAGTCAGTAACACAATGAATTATTTCGATGGCGACATTACTAATATGTAAATTTGGGATGATGCTTCTTTTCTTGTGATTGTGGAATCAAGATCAAACCAGGATATCAGTCTACGCATATCAGCATTTCTGATGAAGTATTTTAGAGCTAATGAAATATGAATGTTCGAGAGATTACAGAAACTGAGTTTTTACTGCCACTTCAATGTTCTATGCCAGTTTTTTTTTCAAATTGAAAATGCCACTTAGCATTTTCCATTGATAAACTAGTAGTAACTTCGTGTCGCACCGATAAAATATATAGTCGCATGGCAGGTTTTATTAACGGTATTATCGTGTTCTTGTGGAACTGTCTGCAGATGTCTGCAGAACATTTGAGAGATCTAGTATATCACCCTTCCATTTCTTTCAGTTTTTCCATCGGTTAGCCGGCACCACATTCAAATGTCGCGCTAAGGATTAACGAGGTCTTACCCTTCAACTTGCGATTTCTAGCACCATTACATTCAAGAAAGCAAATATGAGCTATCAGACTATACGGTTGTTTAATTTTGATATTTTTAAATTTCATCATGCTTATAATTTCCATTTGGCTTATAGAACTCTTGTGTGATACTCAATTACCAAATATCATATACATGTCAAATAATACTACATCAATATGTGGAGAGTTATTCGTACAAAAATCTTTTGTATCATATTCGTTATTCAAGACGAGTATATACGTTTGAGGCAATATCCACTATCTTCAGTTCAAATAGGTACTCACAATGATGAAACAAGGACTGATGAATTTCCAACAAATTCTCCAATAGAGTCCTGGCGTGATTCCTAGCATTGCTTCAACATCTTGCGAGAATCTATCCAAACCTAAAAATTGAAAATGGGCAGGATTTTCAAAAATAATCTGAAGTTTTGATTACCGTAGAACCATGACACCGCAACAGATTCAAAAATTGCCGAACATAGTAAAGATATACCAGCAGAATATGTATCGAATAGATGAAACATGTAAATACCTCCCTAAAAAAGAACACATTTTAATGAATTCTTGTAGCAAACTGCAATCGCCCTGTATTATGAAAATTAATTACCGGAGTCACGTTGATAAGGGCGACACAAAACGAGCATATGATAATTCCCAGTGTGAAAATTTCTCTAGAGTACCTCCGGTTCCTGAAAAAACTGGAAAATTCATCCATGAGGCCGGTTATAACACATTCTAAACCTCCCATCTAAAAACAATAAAAGGGCATTGAAACAAGTATGTGAGAAGTGAATAAGACAACTGATAGTAGTAAAAAATCCTAATGAAATTCAAAGTATAACAGGCAAGTTATATCTTTGATGAAAATTACAGAAATTTTTTTTCAATCGTGGACTTTCCTTTCCTTTCGATCATGGACGTGAGGTTTGAATTTTTCCCATGTTGAGTATGCAGAATGTGCCGCTCAAAACATTCAAATCTCTTCCCTGTCCTTTCATAATTGTGGTACAAAAAAGTGGAATTTGGTTGGAATAGTTATTGAAAATCAATAATGCTGATTAAGCAAGACGTCTTAATGTCTGAGTATTCGTTCCACAGATTTACATCTAATACACGGGTCTTTCCATGGTACCAAACTCTGAATGATTTAGGTCGTTCCTTCAACAATATGAAGACTTCACGATAACTGTTTGAAGTTCATCAATGGTTGTTGGGTATGTAGGAAGATTTCGCAAGGGTTTATTGGGGCACCTATCCAATCTAATTTGTTAAGTGATCTTTCAGGTCGGATAACAAGTGTTAAATTCTGCAAAGCAGTCCAAGTACCTCCATATAATGATTCAGTTCGAGTAGGCTTCGTCAGAAGTCTGAAACTTTGCAGACCGGATATTTTTAGTGTGTCTGGCAAAGCGTAAAACAATGCCAATAACAGGTTCTAGTCCGATGAAACCACTTCTCCCCCCAATAAGAAGACCCAAGATGGATTTGGCATGGAATCCTGACCATTCTGGCCTGGAAGATCATGAAGCGTCTCCGCAAGGAGATCATTAGATCACTGCCAAAGAGACCCAACATGAATTTGGTCTGAATACCTGGCCATACTGGCTTCATGAAGCTTCTTTGCAAGGAGATTACTAGTCTTTTTGGCCAGTTCACTTCCAAATTGGATGTTGCTCGATTGCAATCAAGTGGTTTCAGAGCCGCTTGGATGTCCGATATTTTTATTGGTCTAAGTAGGAGGTTTATGTCTGCCGATTTATCCTTGAACTTATCATTGACGTAAATTACCGCTAGAATTACGGTTGCATAAATCTCTAATCAGGTTGATATCTCTGTCTTGGTATTAGACTTAATATACCGTTATTAGATCGAATATATCTACATTAGATCCTGGAGGTGTCTTCAATCTATCTCTGAACTAACCACCATCTGCTCTTATCATTTCATTCTTATGGAAAACTCAATCTCCGCAACTCGTGATTAAGGCTTGATTGATGAACAGATCGTAATTAAGATTTTGAGGCATGAAGTCTGGGGTCATTTCCAGAGTGCTGCAACTTTCACTGTCAGTCAGTAGTCTGCTACGCTCCAAAAAAATCTGATTTGGTAAGTGGCAATATTCACAATTCTGAATGTTGGTCACATAGACCCTCTCTCCAGAAAGGTTGAGAGATCAGGTCTGGTAGGATTTCAATGACCTCTGACCTCTGATATTTCGGTACTGGGATGACTGATTTGCAGAGACTTGATGATCTTTGCATGTGGAGAACACTGAATCCTTTTTTTGTGGATAGGCCAATAGACGTATCTTATGAATGCAGCAAATTATGCTTCAAACCACATAACACCAAAATTTCAATGTTTCAGTATTTCTTCTCGCTGGCATTGACAAAATAATTATATTCAGATGGAGTCCCCTAGTGTTGCATAAATGGATTTGAAAGTTGCTACTGGGCCTATTTGCAACTGCAGTGATCATTTCCTCATAACTGGTTAGTATAAACACTCGAAAATGTCAGATATGGTGGTTTTCGAAAAAGGATGAACCACCCGAATCAATCTCCTTCCGGATATTTAATTTGGTAGCTGTTTTACCCTATGAACGCCATCATGCAGTTTTATTCACGGCCAACCTAGAAATCTCAGTTTAAAAAAACTTTCTGTGGCACAATATTAAACCATTTCGTTCATCTTTTTTGTCGAATAGATGAATGTATTCCGGAAAGTTACGGCTTCAAAGATCATTAGGAATATATTTCAATTCTGACGGTAAAGTTTCAGTTTTGTTTCATCATATCATATAATAAACGTTAATGACATATAAATATGAAGAATAATGAATACTTACAGCCGAATCAACTCCCAACATTATCAACATGAAAAAAAACAGTATCGACCACAGTTGGGACCCTGGCAAAGTTGCCACTGCTTCAGGATATACTTGGAAAACAAGCCCCGGCCCTAAAAAATATGCAGGTCAGTCCCTGTTTTGAATTCCTGTTCTACCAATAAAGCTACTGTATAGTAAGTTCTACAGTGAAAATTTCTGTTTTTTATACCTTCAGTTGCCACTGAACTGATATGAACACCTTGTTTGTATGACATATAACCCAAATAGGTGAATATAACGAATCCAGAGAAAAAGCTTGTGAAACAATTGATTATCGTTGTGATGATGCAATCTCTGAAAGAACCGGATTAGATAAAATCGAGCAGTACATACTGAATTACCTATAACAGTTATTGTGAAAAGTATTATAACTGGCATATGAGAGATGCACACCGAATCCAGCTCCAACTGAATAAAATATTTGAACGGCAGCATCCATCCACACCTGAAATATAGTGATAATAATTAATTGGTGAAGCGAGTCTTAGCAAAATAGATAATGAAGTGAGAGCGATGATACCTCCCCTCAAAAACACGTCATCTATGATGTCATCTAGTGTTTTGCAATGGAATCAACAATGGAAAACAGGGAATTAATCTGGTTCAGCAGTTGATCTTCTGCAATGGACCACCGTGGAGGGCCTCAATAATCTTTGATAGTCGTGAATTGAATTTTCTGTGACACTGCAGATGGCATCTCCGTGAGAGGAGATATAATCGCCTTTACTTCCTCTGGCCTATTCTTTGAGGACTGTTGAGTCCAGAAGTGCATTCGTGGTTCAGCCCACCATCACTGATTTGACCTTGGCTGTTCAAAACTGCGTTGTGTGGTCATGATCATAAATATTTTGTTTTTTTTTAGCTCTGTTTCCATACCCGATATCAAGTGCCATGACAATTGAAAGTGGGAAAGAAGAAAAGTTTTAAAGTAGTGGGACTTTCTTGTGATAGAACATACAAACATGAGTCTACCCGAAATGAGTTCCGTCCACAAAAAAAAAATAAATTCATCGATTTAAAAAGTATTTCATTACAAAGCGAGAAAAGACACAGGCAATTCATGATATCAAAATAATAATTAACCCCAGGAATTGACACACCCATAATTGTTCATTGTTTGCCAAGAAGCAACTGATACTCAAAATTGTAAAATGTTTCTTCGTATAATACTTGTGTGGAGAAAAATTTGGCTCCATACAGAAACTGCGGAGGACTATTTGTGCTCATGCAAACTGAATGAGACCAGAGGTCTTAATTGAAGGTATTCAAAACAAGGAGGAGTCTGATATACGAACTGAAAACCAAAAATTATAAAGAACCTAGGATATATCATGCGGGTAGAAATTTACATTACAGCAACCCGCTAGGTCAATCCACATTCGTCTTCCAGACAGAAGTACATGCAATTATACAATGCATCAATATTATCACAGTAGGAGGGACGTCAAGAAAGGTCTGGGATTGTACTGAATAACGGAAGGAACATGAATAGATTGACTACTGGCTGACACGATTATCTGCATTCAGAAAAATGTATCTTCTGATGAGTGTGCTTATGAGACCGAACAGACAGTTGACTAAGTTTTAGAATTTCATCAATGCTCTCCACCCTTCTATCACATTCACAATGGAGGTGGAAAAAAACGACTCTATGAATTTTTTGGACTTGGCAATAACAAAAGTCAACAACAAACATGATTTTTCGATTCATTCCAAACCGGCACATACAGATATTGTCAATCATAATTCGTCCACCAACCCGTATCAGCACAAAGAAGCAGCTTTCAACAGTATGATCAACAGACTGATTATTGTGCGTCAGAGGCGAATTTCAATGAAGAACTGAACATACTAAAACAAATAGCACTCAACAATGATTACGATAGTGTAAATATTGCTTTCAAAGCCAACAACAACTCAGGCATGCACATTAGGAATAACAAAAATAAAAGTTCAGTTTGAGAAAAATTGGAAGGGTAGAAATTATCATGTGGGTCATGACCGATGTTTTATATAGGTCAAACTGGAAAAACGTTCAAATGCCGCATAAAGGAATACAAAAATAGTTTCCAGAATGGAAAAATAAATTCCACATGTCACTCATTCAATCACAGAGGGACATGAGTTCAACCATGAATGAAAGCCCCTCCATTTCCAGAAGAAACGTTTAAAACTTAACCTATTGGAGAGTATGGAAATAAATAAATTCAGAAACTCTCAATATCTTATTGAATATCTGAATTGAATAATTCACCATTATTATTGAATCTGTTCATTTTCAGGTAAAAATAGTCAAGTATATTTACGATACTTTCGAAAAATTCATTCATATAGTTAATGAATCCATACCTGACCTTCTCAGGTATATTCATTCATCAGAAAGTAGGCATACGAGTAGGTTAGAGTATAAAATGTTTGTAATTTAGAAGTAACTTTTAGTTAACGCTTGAGAAACCTATTATTGTAAGCGAAACACGTGTCGCGGTTTTTGTAAAACCCTTTATACTACTATCATACTATAAAACTGTATTAATTAGTTTCAATATGGATTTTCATCAAATATCGGCTAGTTCTATTCAATTACTTATGATACCTGATCAGAAAATGGATCAATAAGAAATAGAGAAATTTACTGGAAAAAATTACCATAAAAACTAAGAAAATAACTGAAAAACTGTTTCAACAGAGTAAAAAAGGATTGATTACAAAAATACTAACTAGATACTTTATGATCAGCTATGTTTTATGCAGAGTAGACCGACAATTCAGAAACTTTCTCAAAAGAATATCGAATTTATCTCGATATTTCTTAGAAAATAATAGTTTTTCGGTTCAAGACCTAATATTTGGAAGAGATTGTGGAGTACATGATTTGAATAAGAATCAGGGTATAGATTGGAGAATTCGACAAGAAGTAGGAGAAATACAGATTATATCCAGAAACATTTTTTGAGTATACCAGGATGAGTATTGAAACCTTCGATTATATTCTTATGAATATTCAACCAGAATTGGAGAAAAAACTTAATGCAAATAAAATTTTAAGTGCCGCGGAAAAAT
>WOGO01005349.1:0-12498 GCA_015342085.1 Leptinotarsa defecta | reverse complement strand
TTAAAATTGAATCTATCATATTGATCACACTATAACTCGAAGAGAGGAAGGTAGGTAGTGACACATCAGTGATTGTAGGAATGCCTAAACCTCCATAAGATACAGGAAGAGTAGCCTGATGCCATGCATTGCTCTTGATCATTCAATAAAAGTCGAAGAGTGTTACGAATTTCTTCATCAAACTTAATCAGATAAGTTTGGTGATGCCAGGTTGGAAAACATCTCATCTTGATTGACAATATTCATACATGCATGCTTGTTTGCAATTTTTTTGGGTAACTGTATGAATGATGAACCGTTGCCCATTTCATATTTATTGATTTCTACCTCAAGCAAAAGAATTTTACTCAATGTCCAACCAAAATCTCGTTCCTGAAATTCATCGAGTTCAATCAGAATAACATCCACAACGTGCTCATTGTACCAGGCACTCAAATCCGTCCCCAAATCAATGGGGACGGATTTAGGTGCTTGGTACAATGAGCACGTGGACGGATGTTATTCCGATTGAACTCGATGAACTTCAGGAACGATGGGACGGACAATGAGGATGGATTTCAATACGAGTATTGAAATATTTGCTATTAATAATTTCCCTGTCATTAGTAGTTTTGATGAAATCCCCCAAAATATTGGAAACTTTACATTTGAAAAGAAAATATGCATCACTCAAAAATTTCCTTACTTCTTTGTGCGCTGAATTTATAATTACATCTGTCCTCACTCTACCTTGGAAAATTGCATTTACATTTTCCCATTCAACTCTACTGCTTCGTTTCAAACCTGATCCAATATATCTATCATTTCTCATCACTTTTATTATGCATCTGATACGTTTCAATTCCCCAATTTTACTTATAACTTTGTTCTCTTCCCCCACTGAAAATTCTATTTTTTTCATTGTCAATTCTTATTTTTTAATATGTTTGCTAATCGAATTCAATGATGCTCGTGCAATGGAACTTGAATAATTATGTTTGATTACGTCAAGCAATTTATCAATTTGCGATAAAGTTTTTGAAAACGTCATTTTCAACTCACAACGTTTTTCCCTGCGGCAAATGGAAACACAGTATTCCGGTAAATGAAACTGAACGACTTGCAAAACGAACCTCGGTGAAATGTAGTAGAGTTGTGAACGGAGATGTTTGCCCAAAAGGAAGCTTGAAGAAAAACTTGTCACTGTTGCATTTTACCACATAAAACAAAACAAATGAAAAACAAAAATCCTAACCTCAATTTTCTACAATCTCAAATGATGTAGCAAGGTTGGCTTTACTCATGTCTCTTACACCTCTGAAAACGAGGGCGTATTTTCCTCCTTGGAAATGTGAGATGAACAGCTCGTATGTTGCGGTGACTATCCTCGGTAAAAACACGATACTCTTCTCTAGCTCTTTGAGTACTGTCCCACCAAATTTGTGGACACTATTTTAGCTGAATGAATTTGATAGGGCACTGCTAACTGGAGATGTTGCAATTTCACAATGGGTTTTTCCTCTATAAGAGAGACGGCGTTAATTTTTTTGAAATCCATTTGTTTGAATCTGTTCAAAATCTGCTTTTTGTTAACCAGCTGTCGCACCTTCACGAACGACAACCTTCAGAAATCTATACTTTTGCGAGCTAAGGATTAACGAGGTCTCACCTTTAAAAGTGTGATCCTTGACACGTGTTGGACGATAGCAAGTGGAAATCAATCGTTCAGACTAGGGCTTGATTCACCAACCAACACAACAGTCAATTCGAGTGGATGAATAAAGCACCCACGTCGAACCGCCTGGCTACCGACCGCCAAACATCTACAACAAATATTTTGTTTGCACAATTTCGAAAACTTTTTTGGAAAATGATATATTTGGAAACTTATTGAAACATATTTGCAGTACGTGAAAGCAACTTGGAAAACGACATATTCGGTTTCGAAATGAAGAATGATTTTTTTTTGCTCACACAAACACTAAAACACAAACAAAAATTTTGAAAACTTTTTAATTTAATTCAGTTCACAAAGTTTTGGCACATAGATTTAAAAAAATACTGTAGTTTCATCTGATTATTGAAGACAGTGCACACACAAACGTAACTACAATGACACAACCTTTCCTGCTGCAAAGTCATTCGAAAGCTTATCCCACAGTTTGATTCATTACTATAACGTGATAACAAAGGAACATTCGAGTAAATTCGATATGGAATTGCACAATAACCGCGTTCCTATGCAGATAACAGAAAAACTGTTATATCCTTATCACAGTTCCTTTTCGAGTCTGTGCCAAGTAGCTCATCGCATATCCTGTTTACAGCTTTATCAATAATACATGATAATAATGAAATATGCTAAACTGTTCAATATATTTTCATCTACTAGGAATAAAACTAAAATGTGTGTTTGTGAATATTCAACTGTTTACTATTTGAACGTAATCAGCCATTTCTTATTGAATTCCATATTTATTTCTTGCACAACTCCAATCAAAATACATGCTAATATCGCACATACTATAATGAAAATTCTATAAAGCTTAAATTCCATTCGCGACTTCTTTAACGTTGCATGCTCTGGAACAAATTCCACCGTTTTCGTATCTACATCTCGAAGGTCTTGGAACGTCAGCCTCAGTTTATATTTGAAGGGGGTATTCTCTGGAACTTTGCTTACAAAAACTGCCAACTGGTTGTCATCAATTTCCATTGTGTTCTATCACATCCATTGCCGAAATTATTGGGCTCCACACATATTGCCATGTATTTCACGCCCTTTGGTACGTTCACATACAAAACGTTATTATTATCGCAGTTAAAAGCACAAAATTCATTTTTAGCATAGGCGATGACATTATCTATGCAGCGAGGTTGAATTCTTCGCAGTGGATATTTCGTTTGAGGTACTTTTCGATTGAACACTCTGTCTGGAGAATCTAAATTATTCAGCTGCTTCGAAACAATCTTCTTTTTTCCGAAAAATTTAATGTCTTTCTCCACACGTTTACAAAACCCTTCGACTTTCCATTTGTATTCTCCAGATAACATTTTATCACTGATTATTTTAATTGTTCAACGATATTAACATACTTTAAAACAATGATATTGCCAACTTTTCACAATGCCGCGTGTTTTTGTCCCTCCACTCTTCTCATTTACCATATAACATTTGGCAACGTTGCACAACCTAGTCATATATAAATACAACATCGAAATGCAGATATTGGATACAAGAGACTTCATGATTACCTACCTAAATGATGGAAAATCCATGATACATATTTACAGTTTTCATTTCTCTGTTCTCCAGTAAAAATTGTGACGTTAGAGTACCTGAAACCCACTGCCATCTTCAATAATAATAAAGTTAGACTCCTATACTTCCAACACTTCTGCAAATGCTCAATTATGTTTCTTGACATCGAGACGAATCCATTGATGTCAAAATTATCGATATCGGACGACCGAAAGTGACCATTTTATTGTGGATTTGGACTCTACACGATATGGCCATTCCGAATTCACCATTACTTTGCTTCTATCTCAATTTTTATAAACCGGAAGTGTTCATTTTTCGATGAATGGTACACATCTGAAACTTTGTTGATTCATATACTTGATACATTCATCAATGACAATGGCATGTTGGATCCCACAAAAAAATATTAGACCCTCCTAACCTTTCATGTTGCGCGCGCCATCTATGTTTTTTCTCCGTCATCTCCTGATGATGCCAACTTGTATGTTGTTTTCTTGTATGTTGGCAGCTATGTTTTTTCTTTAACGCTCTATATTCCGCTCGATATCCGCCGCTATGTTTTTTCTTCGAACGCTGCTCACCCTGTATATCACGATGGTAGCCATGTTTTTTTCTTTAATGCTAGACGTCATGTTTTTTTCCTTAAACGCTGCACACCCTGTATACTTTGATATCAGCCATGTTTTTTGTTCATCGGTAGATGCCATGTTTTTTTCTTCAACGCTGCAAACACCTTGTATACTCTGACGGCGACCATGTTTTTTTCCTTAAACGCTGCACACCCTGTATATCACGATGATAGTAATGTTTTTTGCTTAACTGCCATGTTTTTTTCTTTAACACTGCACACACCCTGTATACCTCGATGACAGTCATGTTTTTTCTTCTACTTTAGCAAACATGTTTTTTCTTTAAGCTGCACACCCCGTATATCTCCACGGCGTTATTTCTACGCAGGTCGTTCAGACCTCTATGTACTTTATTGCTTCTGTTAGTTGAATTTCCGGTGTCACAGAATCGGTATTGTTCATGTACTTATAGTGTCATTTAAATCAAATGGGTCTGTATTATTAATTACTTCGAAAGGTGTAAATTTGGTAACACTATGTATTGAATTATTATAGCCAACGACAGCTCTTTTCATCAGCTGTTCAAGTGTGAATGATTTTCCTTCTTCCTTTAAGCATCGATAATGTTCAATCAGTGTTGAATGAAATCTTTCAACTGGTGAATTAGAATAACTGTTTTTAAAGTTGTGTAATGCAGCTCAATGTTATAAATTTTACAAAAATTTTCTATAATTTCATTTTTGAATTCGGTGCCTGAATCAGCGGTTATTTTGAGTGATAAACCGTGACGGGTAATAAAATTGCGTAGAGTATCGGTTTAGGATTTTAATGGATATGCCTGACCATATCGTGAAAATGTGTCGATAATTTTTGAAAAAGTTTCGTTTGAAATTTTGAAAGTATCTATGTGAACATGCTCAAATGGCTTTGAAGTTGTAGGTGTTAGGTTGAATTTGATTACAGGAGGATTCCGATCGTATTTGTTTTTCTGACATGTTTCGCAATTATTAATATAATTTTGTTCATCTTCTGCCATTTTTGGCAAATAAAATCGTGAATTGAGAGATGCCATCATTTCATTCATAGCTCTATGGCAGGTTTTCATAATGTGACAACCTTTCTCTTATTGTTCGTTCAATGTTTCTACGTCCTCCAAGAATGTTGGACAATGAACAATTTTGAATGAAGGATTCTTGAGTAAATTTTGGATTGTTGTATTGAATATTTGTGAGACTGCTGGGTTTTTAAAATGGAAGGCAAAAGTTTGTTTCGGAGCAATATATTCTTTAAGGAGTTCAACAATATTCTCGCTCAGATTTTTAGAGGGTATGGTAACATAAGACCGCAAATTCTCGAATACCTTTTCTATTCTATATTTGAGTTTTTCTATGTCACCAATCGCTACAATTATTTGATTTTCATATGTATTAACTGGTCTTTTTGAAATAGGGATTTGAAAGACAGAGTCTTCGAGAAAAGTGTGAACGGTTTGTGAGTCCGATGTTTTTTCGATTTTATTTAATTTTGGGGAAACAATTTCAATATCAGTTAATATGTCAATTTGTTTTTTCAGTTCTTGCGGTTCCAGGACTTCATTGAGAACGTCGTCGTCTGAGACTGGAATATTATCGTTATTCAAATAGATGTCGATAAATTCGATTATGTCCCCAGGTTTGTGGGCGAAATAAATTATAAATTTTCTGCCAAAAAGGTATGGTCTGAAATAATTACAACTCCATACAATCGAAAGAAGCTCTTTTTCGATAGTTGAGTAATTAATTCCAGGTGGGTCAACAAATTAGGTGTCCATTTTGTGACGAAATGGCGCCAAGGGCTCAATTTGAAGCATCACTTGTGAAGGGTTTTTAGAAACCAGGGTATGCGGGAACCGGTTCTGAAGTCACTACCGATTTACAAGTAGTGGAACATTCGACAAATTCTTTAGTGTGTTCAACTTTTGCGTTTTTTTAGGACAATTTGTGAGACGTTTTGTTAGTTTTGCAAAGTTGTTGATGAATTTTCGATAGTAACCCAAGAGTCCTAGGAATTACTTTATTTCTCGTTGTGTTTTTGGGATTGCAAAATTCTGAACAGCTCTGATTTTCTTTGGGTTTGATTTAATGCCTTCAGACGTAACATGACCGAATAATCCTACATTTTTTCTGAGAAACTCTGATTTATCCAGTTGGATCTTGAATTGTGTCTCTCCTAATTTAAAGAATACCAATTTTAGGTTTTGAATGTGTTCCTGGAGTCCAGTGCTGAAAATAATTATGTCTTCCATGTAAATCACGCATACCTTATTCTGTAGGTCTTTCAGAACTTCATCTAATACACGCTGAAGCCTTGATGGATCGTTCTTAAGACCATACGGAAGTCTCAGGTACTCGTAGTGTTCGTGCTCTACATTGAATGACGTTTTATGGATTACATTTTTGGACATCTCAATTTGATGACAATTGCTTGCAAAATCGATGGTACTAAAGTACTGAGCTTGTCCCAGTTTATCTAAAATGTCGTTTATGTTTGGGAGTGGTTAACGATCAATAATGGTTTCATCATTAAGTTTTCTATAATCGACTACCACACGCCATTTTAGCTTCCCGGAAGCATCCATCTTTTTTCGAAATATCCAGACCGGGAAAGACCAGGGACTACAGCTCAGTCGTATTATAGTTTTTTCAAGCATGTCTTTTATTTGACGCTGAACTTTGCTTTTATGAACGTATGGATACCTGTATGGTCTGGTATGTATGGGTATTTCGTCTGTGGTCTTGATTCCGTATTTGACCTAGGAAGTGAATGTTAATATATCTTCAGGTTTCAAAAATATACCTGAAAATTCTTTAGAGTTTCAGTATAGCATTTGTTTCTTTCTTGTTCATGTGGTCTGTACGTATCAAGTCAACGATAATAATTTCGATTGCCAATTTGAGTGAGTCCGTCCTTGTATTTTCGAAAGTTTCATAAGAATACATTTCGAAGGTAGAGGATTGAAAGCTCTCTACAGGAAGCGGTTGCATCAATTTCACTGATATTGTTCTATCGGTGGGGTTTTGTTAAGTGTTCTTTCACGGGTAACAATATCACCTTCAGGAACTGTGAGAGGCAGAGAGGCAGTATTCTTTTTTGTGGGTTGACAGAGAGAGAAAAACTCATATCTGTAGACTGTCTGAACTTGAAAGAAATTTTAACATGATTTTCTATCAGTTCTTATTTGGAAGGTCTATTTTATGGTGCATATTTATCAAGTCTGATATTCCTAAAACTCCGTCAAAGTAATCGTGGAAATCAAATAAAATAAAAGTGATTTCATAGTTTGTGTTGAATTCTGGAAAAGTAAGTATCGAAGCTTGGTACCTTACTTTCTGACTTCCTGAAGCCGTTTTGATAATAATATTTGAATGATAAATTTTGTGTGGGAATAGTTTTTCAATAATAGGTGGTTTAATAATTGATCTTGAAGTTCCAGTATCGATTAGTAGTTGAATAGTTTCATTTTCATGATAAACATCGACATAAAGTAATGCATTGTTCAAAGTACATTGATTTCGGCTAAGTATGATTTTCGAATTGGGTTGTTGAATGAAAATTTTCAGTTTCATCACAATCTATGTAGCTTAAGTATTAGTTCTGAAAATTCGGTTCGGTATTTGAATAAACAGTATTTTCTCAAGAGTATGCTTCTTCACTAAGGCTGGGATTATCATAAAATTGTTGATCAGTGTCATTATATTGAGGAAATTCATCGTATTCGATAGAAAATAATTCCTCAGATATAAAATTCGGTTTTTGACTCGCTGTAAACATTTTTTGAGGGGTTCGGTAATTATTAGGGTTCCTAAAAGTGCTGTTCTGTTGAGAAAAAGGTCTTTGAGACATGTTTGTTGAATTTTTTGATGAAGTGGACATGGATTCCGGTTTCGGTAATTGATTAGGTGGAATATTTTTTGATTTGAAAACATTCTGAGATGGTTCGAAAACTTCTCGGTTTGTAAGGTATCTTGGCTGTGGTAATTGTCTAGGTTGAATCTTAATAGGTTGGCTTAGCCAGTCAGTTCTAGTTGAAAATTGTGGATAGAAAAAGTTAATTTTTTGAAAAATAATTTGGATTAGAGGAATTTTCGTTTTAAAAATTTTTTCTTCGAGGTTGTATGAATATAGGGCCATTTTGGTTGACGTTTGACATGATGAATTGTCTATCGAAAGTATTTAACTTTTGTTAATAATCGTTTAACGAATCATAACATTTTTTTTTTAATTTTCGAACTCGTTTACGTATGCCATGGCATCTTTCAGTGAGGCTGGCTTTTTGAGATGCGTATTATTTCTTGAAATATCAGGACAACCAGCAATAAAGGTACTGAGGGCTACTGCATCATAGTGAGTTGAAAATTGAGTTTGATTTTGGCGATCGACTTTCTCCTTGATACATGACCTTGAGTTTGAGTTTTCTTTATTGAAAGCATAAAGTTCGACCTTCATATTCGACTTCGTCCTTGATAAATTACCTTGAATGAAACCACATAGATTAACTTTGGATGGGGGTGGTGGGGGTTTCTTTCATTAAAATATCAATCCATCGAAGCGTTCAGTTCGCAATAGGAACCAAGGGTAAGAGGATGTACAATAATTCCCTGGTCGTTATTTTAGGATTGAGACATACTACCTTTCATCTAGAGGTTGACATTTTACACTTGTTCGCTGAGCAGAAGGTTACTGGGATTCATTTAGTCAGAACAAGAATCCGGTGTTGCAAGAATGTATTACAGTGCCGCTTTGACAGCAAGCTTGCGAGTACTAGATTCGGGGTACTCATACTTCATAATTGTAGAAGTTGTCGATAGCGGTATAATTCGTATATACTTGTGTATATTAATGCTCTATATTCATTTTCAATAGCACATGAAGATATATATACCCCATTTGAAGTGTATTTTTTCTATGTATGCGATTCCTTCCTTATTGTCGTGCCTCACAACCCCTTTTCCACGCTCCGCCTATGACTTGGCCTTGAGATGCATGTGACATCATAAGAATGCTCTGATATCACCTATGTGAATATAGTCGAAGAACTTGATGTAGTGTGAAGATAGGTTTTTACATTCGATATATGAGAAGTTTCAACTGTCGAAAGCATCACCGCTAATACATTTTTTTCATCCGTTGCAATTTCATTTACCACTTGCCTTTTCTCATGCTAATAACTGTTTGTTTCCTCAAATCTCTCTTTAACCCTCCAACAACTCTCTGTTCGTATAGACCTTGAATTAGGATATCGAACAGTATAGAATTCACAGGCTAATGAAAAATTTTTGTCACATTTACCCAAAATAAAAATCATATATTTAATTTTTTCGGTAGACAATTTCATATAGATATCAATTATGAAGTCAATTGCTCAAAATTTAAATGTCAAATTTGGTTGACAATTCTTATATCATTCAAATGTTCCAAGAGTGATTTGATATAACTAAAATGAACTATATTTAGAGTGAATGTCACATAACCTGCTTTCAGCTTGTAGAATAATATGCAGCACTGTATCTTGATACAATGAATATGTTGTTCCAGTATTTTCGAAAGGGATGTTTTAGAAAACATAGAGAGTGCAAAGTACAAGAAGTAAAGAAAAGGTGTGTTTTCATTATCTTGTTGGGAATTTGCTTACTGCAAGAAACTAACAAAATTAGAAGAAAAAGATACATCACAAGATAAATAATAATCGAAGTCAGAACAAAACGTTTATCAAAATGTTTATCGAAAATATGCATTTTCAAAAAGTTTCTGTAACTCTATTTCTGTTAAAAATTCCTCGTTTCTATGGAAACTTTTCCAAAGCACTTTTCCAAGTAGAATTCAATGGTGTAAGAAACCCAATGGTGTATCTCAAATGAGATATCAATAATTATTGATGGAAAATCATTTTCTCAATGATATACCCTGTATATTGCTACGTTTCAATAGAGCTTAAAATTAACTTCTCAAAAATGTAGCACACTTACGAACATTATGAAAATACAATAAAACTGAGAGAGAGAAGATATGACTTCAAGACGATATGAACACACCTGATAATTCGAGAGACCTCAAACGAAACTGTAGCGATTTTATTCTGAAATAAAGAACTTGAATGTTGAGAAAAAAGTATCGAAAAGTTGAATATATACAGGGACACATAATATAAACAATACAAGATGATATACCCTGATATCATGACATGAGAACAAAAGTTAATTTTGAAAGCATACGAACAAACATGTTTCATTACAATAGTAACGAGATAATGACCGTGATACATGAGAGAACAGGGAAATAACGGGAAACTTGAATGAATACAGCAAAAAAATATACGAGGGTTTATAGTGACGAAAAAACAGTGTATGTTGGAGATATAGAGTCTGTAAAAATAGAGTTATATGAATTATTTCAGATAATGTGTTTTGTTTACCAATTTAAAGTGTTACTCAGCGATGACTGACCATAGGATGGGTCATATAGAATCGAATAACGAATGAGATCAAGAAGTTACAAGATCTTGCGTGTTTCCAATTCTATTTTGATGTCGACATTGGATGAGTTCATGCTTTGAGTTAGTGGGAACAATCGATGATGAGTAGTGGGTTGTTGCGACACCGAGTGTATATACTTTGGTGTTTGCTGGAAACTTCACCTTGCGTGTTTCGAACTCTATTTTGATGTCGACAGTGGATGACTTCATAGCATCGAGTTATTGGAAACAGTTTATTAAAGAAAATTCGATATCATTGTATTTTTATTTTTCATCAAAAATATTAATATCGCAATTACACTGAAGAACTTTCATCGATCCAAGAGTTATGATCTCCAGTAGATCCCAACCACTTTACAAATAGACGACGTCCTTTTCTTTTCAAAACTCGCTAAACCAAATATGTATGGGTATCTTTCGCTTTATTCAACTCAATTTTATAAAAGCAGCCCTTGATCGGATAACCATTCTTATCTTGTCGCTCATAAGTTATAGGTTCCGTAGTATTAATTTTGACAACTTTGAGAAGTCCATTTGTGAAGTTTACTGTATAACCTTTAGCGAATACGTTTTTATTCTTGCTGATTCGGACCATATCTCCGATTTTGAATCGTGAACTGCGTTGCCTCTTGGATTTTGCATAAACGAATAATTTTGTTGATGGTGTCACGTCTGTAGACTTCCTACCATGTTGCGATGAAGTTTGTTGTTATATTGATTAATAATTTTAGGAAGGATATTCAGCCAGTTGTAATGACTTCGAAGTGACAATTGTTTATACAGTCAACTTTTCAACGTCCTGATAACTCGTTTCACAATTGCAGCCTTTTCATGCTAGATGTTGAGTAATTATTGATATGGTGTTCCCTCATTAATATGAATAGTGTATTTGTGATCCCAGGTTTATACGAACACTTTCAATGGATAGCATGTTGGTCAGCCCACAATCGGGCAACACTGCGCTTACATTCAATGATGAATAATATTCTAACTAGATTCTCGGGGTGCAGAAATCCGATAATAGAGATGGCTTCTTTTTTTAAGTTCGTGTTTCATATGTTTTTATGTACAAGCGTGTGTGAGCGTGGATCACCCTTAATTTACCAGCAATTTAGATCAGGAATTGTTCCGCATAAAGAAGTTTTTTCACTGCTTCACAATATTTTCACATGTAGAAAAATGCTCGATATGAACTCATACTTATCCACTATCAACTACTTACCCGAAATCAGCTTTTTCGGATAACTGTGTCGCGTGCGGAAATGTACTGTTTCCGTACTAGTTAGGAAAATAATAGCGCCTTTCTATTAGTTCGGACTTCCATCGTCTGATATTATTAAAATGATTTGAAATCCCTGAAAGTACTAATAAAAAGAATTAAAAATCAATAATTGAATATAACAATTATACTAAGCAAAAAAACCTGAAATGAATGATAGTGAAATAAAATACAAGTAAAAATAGAAAAATTGAACAAAAAAAACAACTCCCGCCAAACGGTCATTTCCCACTAAACCGGTGAAGCGGAAAAAGGAGGCCGGAGATAAGTGAAAGTACTCGAATGACCCATAAATAGTCATCTCTCGGAGGAATCAGTCCAGTCATCATCCGAAGACCATTGTAGATACTAATAATTGAAACGTCGTGAAGTAACTTGGCTTAAAATCTCTTAACTTTTCATTTTTTGTTTAATTTTCCTATTTTTACTTATATTTCATTTCACTATCATTTCGAACTGATGAAATTCAACATGAAACATTGTCAATCACCTTCAAACAAACTAATAGTGCGTTATTCCATTTAGCTTAAATGCAAAAATTTGGGTATGTTATGAGTTGAAAGTATCAATATAGTTTTGCTGTTTGTCGCTAGTTATATTTTCAAATGGCAGATTTTCAAAATGAAATGATTTGGTATAGACGCCTCAGCCGAAATAGCGCAGATTTGAAATAATCCCAAATAGCACAGTTACCCCGAGGCTATTCTCAGGATATGCATCTGGGGACCTACTAATAAACCTGGGATATGGGAATTTTTGCTTGGGTTATACCTGGGATTATATAGGTGTCCCACTTCTTTATGTCCCAGAAATAGCCCGAGGATAAACTTTTCTATATCCTTTGTACGTCTGTAGGCAACTACAGGGCTTAGTTAACCGATGTACACCGGATATA
>WOGO01005348.1:0-12498 GCA_015342085.1 Leptinotarsa defecta | reverse complement strand
TTCCAAATTTATTCACAGGAAAATCTACAAGAAAAGTCATGTTTGGGTAAGTAATTGTTGTGTTTGTGCCTGAATCCACCTGAGAGGTTGAGAGGTATAGGATTCAAACTCAACAAAAGAGCCGAGCCTAGTGAAATTTTCATCACAAGTAATAATAATAGTAATAATAAAAATAAAAAAAAATAGAAATTTTTTAAAAACCCAATATCAAATTCAAAATCATTCGTTTTGAAAATGGTGTAATAGCCGAAACATACACACACACACACACACACATACACACACTGAAAAAATATTCTAGAATTTGTTTGAATTCACAACACAACACATCAATACACAACAGATGTGTATTGATAGGTTTCTGTGAGACTGTAACTTCTCATGATTATCTAACAGAATTGACCCTTTCAAATTTTTTTAATATTATAATCGCATTACACATTGAGAGTACTTAAGGATGAATTATCTAATGAGGCGGCTGGCATGTGAGAGATTTTGCTTTTATATCCTCAACTGCTCGCAGCTTGAAATACATAATACTTTGAAATTTCACTGAAAGTCCCAATTAGAGGATTTTCCCGGCTCAACATCGATGCAAAAGCAGCAAACACCCCCAGAAAACACATTCCTTCGGGGGAATTTCTCTCTGAAAATTAACACTCACTTTATCGCGGCACAGACTGTTGCAAATCCCCATTAAAAACGTGAATTTAGCGTTGTTCTATGTTGTAATCAGTGCAAGATGATTCGTACTTTATTGCCCGAGACTGGAGTGGAAAAGGTGTTTAATTTTCATTCTAGTAATGTATGTCACTTTGTTGTTTGTAGCCGAGCCCGAAACAATGGTTTATTCAGATTAGATTCCATACTTTCATGAAAAAACAAAGAGTTGAGTGGATTAGGATGCGTTTCATTGTTCTAGCAGTTCCTTGTGGAGTAAAGAATGAAGCAATTCTCTGTAATTTGGATGAGAGCATGCTCTTCCATTACTGAATTGCTTTGTTCGAATCACATAAACAAAAAGTTCGTGGAGTAGAACACTTTTCATTCCTTCTGAGACTTCATATGTTTTTTTTCATGATTGGATTTGAAGTGCTGTGACCTCTCTCGGGTGTTTTCAGAAGATTGTTACAATTATTTAACTACAATTGACTCATAATTTTATGAAATGGTTTATTCTCCATTGGGAATGGAATATGAAGAAATAAAATATATAGAAAATACTATTCGTCAACAGAGTAGTCCTTCAAATAACACTTTTCATACGAAACCTTTTTTGAGTTCATTCACCTTTTCGAATCTGAAATAATATGAGAATTTCAATGGAGAACTTTTTTGGTTACCCTAATGAGCATTGTGCGAGATCAACAAAATATACATGAAGTTATATGAATACTTATTCTAACGTTTCAAAGGCTAAAATAGTCTTTTGTCTTCAGAGTTTCAAAAACTCTAAGAAATTTTGCAGTTTCTTCATTGGTTTGGTTTATTTCCAAAATGTCCTGGATATATGTGATTTGTGTAACTGTGATGTATGTAACTTGTACAACAAGTTACTGAGAAATAGAATATCTATTTTCATGAAAAATGCTCCGAGTTTAGACAGTAACTTATCGGGGAAAACTGAAAATTTGCCTCTTTTGACACCTGTGAAAATATCTCCATTAATGTGTTATCCTGAAAAACTTATTTTCGTGGAGGAGTCTTTGTTCCTTGAGGATTCTCTTTAGTTCTATTTTTATTCATATCCTTTTCAGATAATGGATGACTAGACACCTAAAAACATCAAGAAATATCATTGTGTTATTATTTTCCAACTAACACAGATTGAAAAATAGTAATGCATCGAATCCTCGGCACAAATTCAAAATTTGTGAAATCTCCTCAGGAAATAGATGAATGAAAAGTGGGTGAAAATTTCAACAAGAATAAATATTTGATTATTTAAATTATTACTGCTTGAATAGACATTTCAATTCAAGAATAATGATTCAAATCATGTTATTCTGAATAACACAGAAGTTTGACAATTGACTTTTTCAAACATCAAAAATGAATCCAAATGAATGAATATCATATATCCAATGTATGTCAAATTGGGATTACATTAGAAGTTTTAGATGAAGTAGTGAAGTTATCGAGTGCCTGAAATTTCGTACTAGCGACCCGCTCCGGCACCGCACGGGTGCAATGCTGATACTAAATATAAATTCACCCACCCACTGAGAAATAGTGATGATATGACAGTTTTGTTTCATGAACGGGCCTTTATCCCCACTGCTGACGCTTCAGTAGGAATACTTAAAAATCCTTCCTTTTGCACATCTACAATATGAAACGAGCCTACATACAAAATTTCAGCCTCCGCAATGTACCGGTATACAGGGTGTTTCCAATTCGATCCTCATCACTGGGATCTCGGAAACTATGAGAGATACGAAGATGATAAAATCGGGTCACAGTTGCGCATTTACCTGACCAACATTATGCCGTTAAGAAAGTTCTGAAATTCCGAGTATATCCGGAGACATCTGGAAAAAACAGAAAAATGGTTTTTATTTTTTTTCGGCATTATTTTTCAGAGAATTCGAAAATGACTTGCACTTCTACATTGCTACTTTTTCCCTGCTACATAATGGTGTTTTCAGATTTACTATCCGACGTTTGGTCTTCTGGCTACCATCATCATTGGCGCTACATTGGATTCTTTCTGTTTTGAATAGAACCAGATTCTACCTTTTCAATGATGTATCATGAGTTATTATTCTTTTTCGAAAAATTGGAGATATTAAAAAAATTAATTCTTATCATAATAGGCTTTGACTTTGATATTTCTAAATTTGACTTTAAATTTGTTACACTCGATGATATTTTGTTATTGTACAAATCATTGAATTTTTGAATTTTTGGCGAAATATGGCTTTCACAAATGAAGAAAAAAGAGATATGATAAAAATTCATTACAAATATGATCGAAACAGTGTTAGACTATCGGAAATGTATTTAAACTTGTATTTCGAAAGATCACAAACACATAAAACTGAAAATCTTACCGAGTTTCATTCATTTGAAAAACCGAGGAAAAAATACGGAGACAGAATGGACCAGGACACTGAAGAAAATTTGATAAATGAGATATGTATGAGGTTAGTTAGATATTGTCTTCTTTTCAAAAAATATTATTAATTTACAGATGAACATGAACCTGGGGAAATGTACAAGTTAATTTTTTTCCGAAGTGAATATTTGTCGTACAAGTGCTTGAAAACATCTCAAAAATTGCATTCACATGATCCCGAAAGGAGATTAGGATTTTCTGATTGGCTAACAAGAAGACCTGATTTTCCTGTTTTCTTGGAAAATGAAAGCACTTTCACGAATTGTGGGATATTCAACCGAAATAACGAATACATTTGGAGCACAAACAACCCCAGGCAGGAATTTACAAAGACAGATGTCCATTTTCGAAGACTACTTGGATGATCTCTACCTTTGGCTAACTATATATAACAACATCTGGTTTCTGGATGGTGCTCCACCGCACACTACCAGACGAGTATCTAATTACCTGACTGAAAAGTTTGGTGACGAATGGATAGGGAATAATGGGCCGGTAAGGTGGCCAGCAAGGTTTCCAGACTCAAGTGTTATGGATGCATGGGGTACACTGAAAAATAGAGTTTATGGTCAGAGGAAATACTAAAATATTGAGGACCTTCAACATAACATTGTTAGAGAGGTTGGAAGATTGAGGAGGAGGAAAATTATTCGTGCAGAGGGCACAGTTGTGTTATCATGAACAATGTCAGCATTTTGAACATTTGCTGTGATTTACTTTTATCTTTACATTTTAGTTAATTATTGTTACTTGTTCAAAGTTCTATTTTCATTGAAAAGGACACAATGTCTGATTTACCTCATACACACCTCGTTTATTAAATTCTGATTGTTAATTCTGTCTCAGTATTTTTTCCTCGGCTTTTCAAATGATCCAATAACTTGAACATAGTTCGATGTGGTTGTTGTCATTCAGGATAGAAGTTTAAATACATTTCAGATGTCCTAACACTATTTCTATCATATTTGTAATAAATTTGTATCATATCTCTTTTTTCTTAATTCGTGAAAACTATTCTTCGTCAAAAATTCAATGACTTGTAAAATAACAAAATGTCATTGAGTGTAACAAATTGAAAATCGAATTTAGAAACATCGAAGTCAAAGCATAATATGATAAGAGTGTTTTTTTTCAATATCTCCAATTTTTCGAAAAAAGGAAGATAACTTTTGATACATCGTTGAAAAGTTAAAATCTGGTTCTTTTCTAAACAGAAAAAATTCAATATAGCGCCCGTAAGAAAAAATTAAGTTGATGCTGGTGGCCGGCAAATCTGAAAACGCTACTATTTAGCAGGGAAAAAGTGGCAGTGCGGAAGTGAAATTTATTTTCGAATCTTTCGAAAAAATAAAAACCATTTTCCGAAATTTCTGTTTTTTCCGAATATCTTCGGAAATACTCAGAATTTCAGAACTATCTCAATGGAATATTGTTAGTCAGGTAAATGCGCAACTTTGTCTCAATTCAACCATCTTCGTCACTCTCATAGTTTCAGACATCTCAATGGTGAGGATCGAATTTGAAACACCCTGTAGAGAAAGAGTGATGAAAAAATAACTCAATTTTATAAACGCGCCTTCTTTGGAAATCCTATTATTGCTTATCTACAACATTAAACGAACCTACATACGAAATTTCAGCCTTCGAAAATAGAGTGATGCAAAATTAACTTTGATTGATGAACGCCCCTCTTTTTCCGCGGCTGGCGCCTCAGTTGGAATATTCGAAAGTTAATTCTTATTGCACATCTATAACATAAAAAGATTATACAAACAAAATTTGAACCTCCTGAAATATAGCGGTAACTAGTAACAGTGATGAAAAGGTAATTTTCATATGTAATTTTCTAACTTCGAAGTATATAATTTTCTAACTGGGGCACCCCCGTGGGGAGTGAAAATTCCTCTTCAGTGCGCATCTAAGACCGTTCAAAAAACCACTTCTGTCCTCTTTCGTTCTTTTGAGAAAAGTTCTTTCAGTTTATCCGATATAAAATTATGGACAAAAACCACACAAGTCAAATTGTATACTTCTACGATATATCCGACATTGGAATTTAATCTTCATTGCTTTCGATCATATGAATAGATGTTAGATAAAAAATGAATAGATAATAAATAAATCAGTTGGGTAGACCACCAAAATGAATAAATAACAAAAGTTGTTTGAAGAAGCACAATTGGGTATCGGGTTACTCGACAGTATTTTTTATTCGATCAGTTACAAAGGTATATGATTTTTTACGAGAGGATATTCCAAATATGAGGAAGAAAATACCAATCGACTCCAGAGGGAGGTCATATTTTCAACATAATGGTGCTCTTTCCCGCAACCACAGTCAAAAAAGAGAGTTCTCACACAGATGGCGTAGGCATTATGAATAGAAACAAACGGACTGATTCATTGATAAGCACTGTTCTCAGATCTCACGCCCTTGGTTTTTTTTTTCTCGGGATATGTTAAGAGAGAGGTCTATCAGTATGAATCAGCTATACTGGAAGAAGTTAAAGATAGAATAACAGAAGTATTGTGTTCCATCACAAAAATAACATCAATTGAAGTTCTGAGGGAAATTGTGAATAGACTCAATGTAATTTTCAAAACCACAGATCATTTGAACATGCCATTTTTATAATTCTCTTCATATCATGAGATATTGTCACGAAGAAAATGAATGAGCAAAACCCTAAATTATCTGAGACGAGTATAGTTTGAATTTCAATTTTCACCTGTTTTATCTAGCATAGTATAAAAAAATATGTTTTTAGCGACTCTCCAATATTATTTTCTCAAAATCAGATACATTTCTGATGGAGACAAAATAGATGGAATCTCATTGAGTGAACTTTCCGGGTGCCGTATTATTTATAGAAAGTACTTAGTGGGGAATATTTGGTAAGGAAAGAGTGTTATTGCTAATGATCGATTTTAACATTTCCGATGTTGAATGAATCGATTTTTGGACATGAATCACACCAAAACTTTTAAAACATTCAAAAAATTACATAGAACCTGAAGTTTATCTGAATAGTATTCTATTCAAAAAATTCAATCGCATAAAAATATATAGGGTAGTCTATTCAGAATCAAACGAGTTTGGTTTGCCACACATCTTTTGGCCACCCTATATATCATTGAATATTTTTGAAATATAGCTTAAAATGTAGTTTCTACAAATGTTTTCAATTTTTTTTTGTATCTCTAATAGGAAAACAGCTTTAAACCACTCAAGTATCGTTGATACACTCAGTATCATTCATTTATTATGTGACTGGCAGAATTACAAAAATTAGTCGAAGTGAACATTCAAATCGTGCACAAGATGAATTCTATCGTGTGAAAATCATGAGATTCTGAAACTTATGCCGAAACCTGTAAATGATACTCAATATAGGATCAATAGGATCGATTCTGATGCAATTTCTATGTTTTCCTTCCACACAATTTTCTTTGAGGTTGTTTTATTTGCTGAACTCAGGTGATAATGCTTATCTTAATTCTGGCCATTAGACAGCTATGTTGTGAGATTAGAGCAATTACCGTTTTCATGATGATCTGCAATTCCCAATATATATGAAGTTTGCAAATTGTGAAAGCGTGACAATCAGACATCAAAAATATCTCGAATGAAGTATACTCCAATTCCTCATTCATTCTCATTCATTCATACCCGAAAGTTTGTCCAATTGGACAATGGGTTCATTTGCCCACTTTGTATACTAATTACTTTCCATCCATTCTTGGTGAATACTTCACTTCACATTATGGTGGCCTTCAAACACGAAAACAGATGTTGATAAAGCATTAAAAAAATAGCTGAAAGTGACGACTATAGTCCAGATAAAGTCGATAAATCAATCATGATACGAACATTCAACTTTTCAGAAAATCCTCAACTTTTCAGAAAGGGAAAGAATAGGATATGAATATGGCCTTCGAAACTACTAGAACAATCGACCTCGAAAGAAAATTTAATGAAAATCAGGAAATGAGGTCAATCCGATTGGACTATAACTCGTTTTGAGGACCACGTTTCACATATTCGGTTTCAATGACTAGAGAAGTCTGGTGTCACCCAATATACTTTATTATAAATAAGAAGTGCTTGAAATTTTTAAGATAGACTTCGACTTCTTGAAATGTAAGGAAATCAAGAAATATGAAGCAGGAACTGTTGTAACTATAAAGCTATCACTCCAAAAAGCCCGATTTTCACACTCTCACTTTTTAATCACAAGTAGTAGTCGGAGAAATATCAGGTATGATAACAAGTAGTAATCAATACATATTATAGTGATTAAGATAAAATAACAAACTAACATAAACATTGACGATTCAATGAAACTGACTACAGAAAGTAACAGTTCCTACAGATACATTAGTTTCAATCAATTAGTGAAACTAACTCAGTTAGCTGAACAGTGTTTCAGTTTTTGGAGAAAAAATTAGTGAATTGAAATAATTCAAATTGATTTTGAAATGATTGGATTTCTCAGAATGTCAAACTGCGTCTAGTAAAGCGTTATGGAATACGAAAACTGAACGCCAAGATGGAGAATATTTTCAATAAAAGAAAGAAATCAGAACATTTTTCTACTGCCGGATATACTGGACCTGATATTTGAATGAGCTTCTGAAAATCAGACACAATGAAAGTGTTTTATATTCTTGAAACGCATTTACAAATATCGTTCTGTTAAAATTTTATCGTCCCTCGTTATCCCTCTTCAAATTTCATATTGATGATCGCACACAAAAAAAGGAAACAAACTCAAGTGTTTACTCCCTAACTACCGAAAAGACGTCGAAATGTCGGTGGAATAAAAAGGCGTCATTACGTCTGGCCATTATTCCCATGCAGGTGTGCCTAACGACCAATATAGTTTGGCCCAGCTCGTCGAGGTAACGGTATAATATCAGTATGGAATGGAAACATCTCAGAAAAATTTCATTCCGTTCGCAATTTCTTTTTAATACGCACCTCATAGATTGGTCGTCGTTTCTATGGAGCGTGCCGGATTGTTATATTTTAGAAGCCGCTTAGATTATGCTGATGATGATGACGTTATAATTCTCAGCACAGCAGAGATGCTTTGAATTCGATGTTTTTACAGAATTCCTTCAATGGATTTAATAGCAGTGCTGTGAAAATTGAAATTGTCTGAAGAAGAGATTACTGTTCGAATTAGAAGAAAGACGATACTAGAAATCGATTATTCTTTCGCTGGTGACTCGATATCTATAAACTAGTCCAAGGCCGTGCCCCAGGGTGGAGATCCGGACGCCCCCTGCACAACCATGGGCTGACAAGATCATAGAGTCCCTGAAAAACCTTGACATTGACTGCAACAATATGGTGGGATAGGAGTACGATGGTGCAGCTGTGATGAAAGACAGAATGTTTGAAACGCGGTGGGTGGAAAATCACAACGGCTTGTTAAAATTTTAACAAATTTTTAAATGTATTATTAAGACTTTAGAACAATTCAGCACAGACCCGGATATGAAAATCTTGACCAAAACTTCTTTTTTTCTGAAATCTACTGTTGCCAGCTAATTCGTGCCATTACTCTGTTTTTTGGCGAAGATATTTCCAGCAACAGTAACAGTACACGAAATCCTTCTGTCACCTCTTTGTGACTCAGTAACAGCTGTCGACCATATTGAGAACGTAATATCCCACTACCAAGATATTCGATCTAATATTGAAAAAGAAGTTTCAAATTCATTTACAGAAGCAAAGAATTTATTGGACGATGTCAAGCCTCCACGGTAGACATCAGTACATAAGCATCGCGCATAACTGTTTCAATACCCCCATTAGAACACTCAACTTCCCAGCTCACAATGAGATTTACTGACCACAAGAAAGTGATTGCTGCTATGTACACTGTTATACCAACACCGCTCTGAGAGCGCCTTAAGGATTTTCCTGTAGTGCTTGTGTTTTGTCCTTGGAAAAAGTATGTTTCGAGAAGGAAAGAATCTAGTGATATACTAGACGAGGCACAGGGTAAATTTCAACTATGGAAATTGTTGTGGTAGGGCAAAAACCCGTCGGACCGGCCTTCTTGCTATCGGAAAATGCAACAGTCAATTATATTCCAACATTTTTCTATTGTTGAACATCTTGTCGACTCTACCAGTAACCACATGCACCCCGGAAAGGTCATTTTCCACACTTAGGCGCCTAAAAACATACCTATGGAGTTCTTGTGGGCAAGAGAGGCTAACCGGGTTGGCCCTAATGGCAATTCAGTGTCGTTATCCCAACTGATGATATTATAACGAAATTTGCCCATGAAAAGTCTAGAAAGCTTGATTTTGTATTAAAGACGAATATGTTAGTACAGTTTTTTCAGTGGAGGGCTTTTCCCGTACCAATGTAAGGTTAACTGATTGAAGTTGAATTAGCTGGTCTTTTTTTTTAAGACCCCCCGAAATAAAAATCTGGGCACGGCCTTGAAGCAGTCGTTTCTCACTTTTGATGTACAATCCTATGAATGATCAAAAGTCATTCAATCAGTTGAAATTCATTCATGCACCAGATAATTTCTGTTTTATTCCAATATCTGAACGTTTGAGTTAGATTTAGAGTTTTGATAATGAAGATTTTCAGGCAATTACACAGTGCAGAACACGAAAAGGCTTTTTATTGATAGAATTTGTGAGGATCGACGAGATGAATTAATATATCACAACTGACAAAATCTACAGAACGAAGAAAAACAAAACAAAGAAGAGAATACGTAATTTCGTCCAAATTCAACAGACTTCAAGCGTTTTTCTCCGAGAGAGACTCACTCTAATCTTAACATCCACCAATAATTTCCTAGTGGAGATTTAAAAGCGGCTCCAAATCTATCCGGACCATCAGATTAGGGAAGTAGTAAATAGTCTTTGAAGTAATGGAAACGTTGGAATCTGCAGTCGCTACGCAAAGAATATTCACCGTTTGCAATGGACTGTGGAAACACAGAATTAGAGTCTTTTGAAACGAATTATTCAGATTTCTATATTGAATTCACGTCTGTTCGGATTTTCATTGATCTATTTCGTATTCAACCAAAATTCCAGCTAAACAGTGTCCTCAGGTTTGAAGCTGATACCTCCCGATTTTATAACCTAATAAAAATATCTACGTTACATTTACCTGATGATATAATTATATTTCTTTTTATCCAGTTTAGACGTGAATAGACCCTCCCTCTCAACTTTTCAACAGAGCAAAATATAAAAGTCGAACAGTATTTGTATGAGACAGAATCATTTTTAGTTAACTAGTTTAGTGATACAATAATGTTTCTGAAAAAAAGGTTGGATCGGCAACAGGATATTTTTTTTTAAAAAAACAAAACAATAAAAACAAAATCCAAACGATTATTATCGTTTCAATTTCACAAGAAATAATCAGTTCTTAATTGAATTACTCACCAAAAAATAATGTTTTCGTGTTGATAATAATACTATTTCAAAAACCATCAGACATATTAAATACATAATAGAAACATTGCAAACAAACAAATTTCCGAGACAACACCAACACAAACCTACTTGAAACAAATGAATAGCTCTACCTGTGATTCTGATAAGCTTATGTCTCTTTTTTAATCAATGGCAGAAAGAAAATGAATGAAAAAAGGGTAAATTATTCCGGTATTTTAATGATCAATAGGAAATATGCAGTATTAAGGCCATCGACATCTCTTCTACTGCTAACACTATTGCATTTGAGGATATGTAATCATTTCGGTCGAAAGTCTTTTGGATAAAATGGTTGAACATCTAGAATAGTTGCATGATCAAAATAAAAAATGTGTCCATATTCTTTTCCATGTTCAACGAGAGTTGTGGGATTTTTTTTATATTCAGTTTTTTAGAGTCTATCGTGTGTTCTGAAACTCGTGTTTTAAGATACCGTCCGATTCGACCAATAAAGTATTTGTGACAGCTTCCACAGTTCACAGTAGAAAATTTATCTGATGAACTTGCAATGCTACTCAGTACCGAACAAATTGAAGTTGCCTTGGTCAAACCAGACGGTATCTTAAAACACGAGTTGGAAAACACATGAGAGACTCTGAGAAACTAAACATAAGAAACCCTACAGCTCTCATTGAACAAGAAAAAAATTTGGAAACATTTTTTATTTTCATCATGCAACTATTCTAGATGTTCAACCATATTTCATTTTCAATTCCATTTATGAATTTTCGTGATCGACTATGCAGTTGAGAATCCACTCCATGTTATTTCGTTCGAGTTTTAGAAAATGGTTCGCGCCAGATCTTTATAAATGTCATTAACTACGAGTGAAATACATGGAAAAATATACGTTGATGAATTCTCGCCCTTACGGGAAAGACCTAGTCAAGGAACTGCAGAGATCAACAGGAATCTCTATCAATTTGGCAAAGAAAGGAGTTGTATACTGTCAAATCTTGTTTGGGTGAAATTGAAACAATCAAGAGATAAATTGGGTAAAGTTTCGAATCTACATTCACAAATAAGCACAGATCGAAAGCGACTATCATCTGAAAATGAAAAAAAAACAAGAATTAGAGAAGTAGATGCGCCGGTTAGAGCAGGAAGAATCAGTGAAATTGTCTGAAATTGTTAGAGCTGGAGCGCAAACTGCAAGAAGGTGAAATTAACGCTCGAGACGAAACAGACGGGGCCGATCGGAAGTAAGAGAAAATTTGAGATTGAATATATAAATGGAGAAGCAAGAGGTAGAAATGGTAGAAAAGAAGCTAACAGTAGAATTGAATTACTTTGTGTAATCATTCCAAACAGTTTCGAATCCGATCAAGAATAAACAAAACAAGTTCTTAACTCAAAATTCAATAGATTTTTCCTGTTATGCAAGCAGATGATGCAAGGTAATGTCTATCAACAACATTGATTTTCAATCAATCATCGACTTTATGTTAAAGATAGATACTACCTTGCAGTGACGAGAGGCCAAGCAGCCCTAAACTGGTGTGCAAGTGTGTTCGAATAATTGAAAATCAATTGCGGCAGTTGTATCGCCAACAGCATACGCAGGAATAACGTCAGTTAATAATCCTGCAGTGACACTTGTCGTATATAATCCAACGCCCTTCGTGGTATCAGCCAGGGGAGTAGTTGTTTCCTGATAGGTGTCAGACCATAAACCTGCAGTTTATGGAGTCGAGACTGGCCTGAAGGAATCGTTCTCTTAGATCAGGGGTAGCCAACCGGACGATCGCGACTAGTAGTCTAGTCTGTGGTGGAAAGGCAAAAAATATGAATGAATAGACCAGACTGCGCAACGTCAAGAATAAATCATTAACAGAAACGATGAGTTCTATTGCAGCATTTCAAAGTAAAACAGCATCTATGATAGTTGACATATA
>WOGO01005347.1:0-12499 GCA_015342085.1 Leptinotarsa defecta | reverse complement strand
GAGCTAAGGACTAACGAGGTCTTACCTTTTAACGTGTGATTCCTAACACGGTTGCAGAATCATCCCAGCTTCAACCAGATAAATTCTCTCGAAAAAAATATCTGGTCGAGGCAGGAATCGAACCTACGGTCTTCCGATCGTGAGTCGGGCGCACTACCACCGCGATCAATTCCACATTAATGAATAAACATAATAAAATCCAGGCAAGTAGGCCGTGGTTGAATGGAACCTGTAGTACCAAACGTTTCGTCTGCTGGGTAGCCAACAACGGTTTACTGTTACTAGCCCGGATTTATCTTAGTGCGGTAAGCCGGCATGCTCTCGAGATTCGAGAGTAGAGATGGCATCTTTCCATCAAAGACTCCAATAATCAAAACAATCGTCTTGATATAGTGGTCTAGATAGAATCTGTGGAGTTCGAAAAAAAAATATCGGTATTTCATCCGTTTTTCCACTTCTTTTCGGACGATATTCGTCTCGCTGAAAACTCCACGGCAAATATCTTCTTCCTCTGATGGTCGAAAAGAACTACATCAGGCTCATCAACTTGTATGAGCCTGAGGATGGCAAAAAATTTGGCACTCCTCTTTTCTTGAAGCGGATTCAATATCCCTCGGAGCGCGGAGGGCCGCATTGTGTCGATGGATATAGACTGAGACCATATATGCTGACTGGAAGTGCATAAGGGGCTCAGGATCCTCGCGGTAGGCCCGGAACCTTGTGTCTGGAACCTCTATACCCATCACGCGACTGTGGTAGACTATCTTGGCGGGCCAGGATGAACCTCTCAGTATCTGACTTCAGTCCACCCAACCTAAACATAGCGAAGGAAGGGCTTTGATAAGATGAGGAGATGGATAATTCTTGTGTTACTGCAAGAGTGAAGTAATCTCTGTGGCTTCTATATGGGGCTTTTGCTGAAGGCGTAACAAGTCGGTGACAGACTTGTGATCACCTCATTCAGTGTCAAAAACTAAATCAAGTTCATCAGCTGCTCAGGCAGCTGCCTTGAAGAGACATGCACCAATTCCTACTCCTTCATGGTTCCAGACTATGCAGAGAAGGTGATACGAACTTTTGATGACTTTACAGGCTCTATTCTGTTATGCGGACACTTCAAACTCAAAAGTCCACATCATCCCTGTTGTCGAAGGAAGTACAATCGTAGAACGGTCGATTTGGGATGCAAACTTCTATGGAGAAACATTACTTTTCCGGGTCTTTTCGGGTTGAAACATCTCCTCTCGGGTTCATTTCACTACTCCCAACGAGTAGAGTAGAATTGGATTGGCAAGCATAATTGTAGCAGTGACTTTTTCCCCATAAAAGTTCCGATGATCTAATCTGTCAGAGTTTGTTGCTGATATGTTTGTTTGAAAGTGGTTGACAATATTTCATCCCTGTTATCGAAGGAAGTACAATCGTGGAACGGTCGATTTGAGATACAAACTCCTATGGAGAAACATTACTTTTCCGGGTCTTTTCGGGTTGATACATCTCTTCTTGGGTTCATTTCACTACTCCCAACGAGTAGAGTAGAATTGGATTGACAAGCATATTCGTAGCAGTGACTTTTTCTCCATAAAAGTTTCGATGACCTAATTTGTCAGAGTTTGTGCTGATATGTTTGTTTGGAAGTGGTTGACAATATTTCATGGTAAATTACACTAGTTCGGACTCCGGACTAGTTCGGTATGAAGTAATTGTGGACTTATTAGGAAGCTGTGTACGGAACTATTATTTCCAATTGAACAAGAATTATTTGCGCTAGATGAGGAACTGCCAATGAGATCACTATTTCCACCAGTTATAGCCAACAAATACATGGAGTGATTTGAATCTCTGACCATTGAAAAAGCCCACAAGAAGCCCCGATGCTGGTTGAGATACGTTGACGACACCTTCATAGCATGGAACCATGGAAATAACTTTCTGAATCACATCAACAGCGTAGTATCTTTCATCACCTTCACAGTGAAGAAGGAAATACACAACGAATGGCTATTGTTAGACGTACTGGTGAAGAGCACCAACACTAAGTGGAACACATCTTCATACGGGACAGTAGGTATCTGAATCACAAATCCAACCATCATCAATCTATCAAAAGAGGAATCATCAAGACTCTAGTGCTAGAAGACCGCAAGAGCCTCACCAGGAATATAAGCTATCTCAACCAGTGCTTGTCCTTTCCTACGTCAGAAGATTGTCGAAAAAGATAAAAAGAATTGGGTTCAAGAATAGGTAACATCGGAACCTGATTCAGATCCGGAAACACCATCCGTAGCAGCCTCATGAAAACTAGATCACCAAACGCGGACTGCGATTCCAAGAATTGCATTTACCGGATACCCTGTGAGTGCAGCAAGTCCTATTTTGGTGAAATTAAGAGGCAATTGAAAATGCTCATTACCGAACACAAGAGAAACACACAGCGAGGGGAAACTAGCAAATCGGGAATAGCAAAGAATGTTTGGACTCATCAATATAACATCAAGCAAAAAAATGGTCGACTCTCACCAAACCGGTGAACCGGAGAGAAAAGAGGGAATAGGTGAAAGTGTTCGAGTTCGACATTCATGAAGTAAGTTGGTTTCAATTTTTTTTTTTAATTTTGACTGTTCAATTTTTCAGTTTTGGCTTATTTTCATTTTATTGCTCAATATAATTGTCAGATTCAAGATTTCAAAATCATATTGTTGTATCATATCTGACATTGGTAGTCCGAACTAGTGAAATTTGTGCTGATACTTGCCGCGGAAAGTGTTTTTCACTGCTTTCACCTCTTGTGAGTGGGTTTGTTCCACCCCGAGGTAAGTATATATCTCTCCGACATCCGGATGGTGTAGGTTGCTTCCATCTACATATTTATACATATATATTTTCCGCATCGTCCTCTTTTGAGATGGACCGTTGCACATGTTTCTATCTTCAGTATTATAACGATTGCATGCGTGTAATCTTCCACCATCTTCAGAGGTATGAAGTTTGATACTATCAATATTGAACAAATAGGTTAACTTATACCTCCAGTTCCCGAAGGTGTCACAGTTATAGCCTCGAGTATTTCTGAGCGCACCGATTTTGAGCCTACAGCTTGTGTACTTGTCGTTTAATCTTCCGAAACGCAAGACCGGGATTCGGAACGTGGTTGAGCGGCGCTGTACACGGCGGTGCTGATTTGCCAGATGTAAGACCATTATGAACCTCTGCATTCAAACAAGCCAGTTCTTGTGGCTTCAGGGGCTTAATTCTGTGGAGTGCCCTGCATTTTTTGATTGGTGGAATGATGCGAGTCTCCTCTCCAGTCACACAGCCACTCATACCACTCTGTTAGCAGGCCGGGGAGGAAATATGTATCCCTGCCGAGGACGATAAGATACAGTATTCCTGAGATTTTGGGCGAAGAACATGGCATGCTCTGGATATGTTTTACACCACAAAGCATGCATTCTCGCTATGTAGCCCCTTCGCGCGGGCAGTCACTACTCTCACTACTCACTACTGACCTCTCTTAAAAATGTACCACTTTCAGTTTGAGAATATACCACCTTCAAATAAAATATAACAAACATAGAACTATCTATACTACTACATACTACTACAGGAACGAGGGTATCGTGTTAGGGTGGATGAAAAAAACGCAAAAAATCAATAAGTCTATATTATTTCTGGGAAAAACTGTTATTTCGTAAATATTGAAACTATAAACAGTTTGGAACCCTTTGATCGTTGCCGTATAAAATATCCGAGAAATTTTTCCTAAGTTAACACAGAAATGAAAGTTTCGCAATTACGTTCTCAAAAATGAATATATAATTTCAATAAATCGTTTTCATTACCTGTGTTACTGCAAGAAGCCATATTCGTATCATTCTCTCCGTGTGGCGATTTCGAACGTTCGTCATTTTGGAAAGCTTCATGAGAAAAAGCCACCAACTGAATACCAGGCTTTTTAGTCATATCTTTATTTGACAATGTTCTGGTGATGGTAGTTTGCAATTTTTTTAAGGGACTTTGATTATTGTTGACTCCACCATTGGATGGAGATTTCTTGGATGGAGATGGAGGTAAAGCTGGAATTTCTCCATTGTGCAGTTTTTCTTGCTCCCTTTCGAAATACTCGTACAGCCTGTTTGTCCACTGCCCTACGCCTCTGATGTGCAGCCACATGTAATCTGCCGAGAGAGAAAATTATAATTTTCATAACAGAAATATTTCATTCAGCAATAATGTATTTTTGAAAAGATTTCTTGATGATAACCGTGACACGAAATTGTACTTTTGGAAAATTTCAATTGGAATATTCAACTATTCAGAAAATCTAATAACTAGACACCTAGAAAAAAATACAATATTTGTATTGATATATTAACTGACAGTTCCATAAAAGAATGTACAGAGTGATATGTATTCTGTTTTGGAAGTTCAGTCGGCAGCTGAAAGATTGTGATAATAGAACATGTGACAAATAACCATTTTAGTGACCTATTGGGCCTCCAAGCTATCCTTCAACAGTGTTTCAGCCATTTATACATGAAATGAATAGGATAGTACTTGGGCATAATTAAACATAATGAACACATTCAGAACCAATATTTTTTGGAGAAAACTCAACAAGACCTCTGTATCTGAATATGCTGCGAAAACAGACCCAAGATTGATGGAATACTAGTAGGTCAGACGAATCCAAATGTGTTTTCAAAAGATGTCACGTTTCAGCAAGATGGGACACCTCCTTATTGTCCCAAGCTGTTTTTTGAAGATATGGCAGTTATTCCATACGGCGGATAGGCAGACAAGGTCTCTTAGAATGACGCGTTAGATCACTTCATATAACAACTTTTATTTTTTTGTGTGGATTTGTGAAATCTAAAGTATGCGTTACACAACCGATGGACTGCATATAGACTTGTGCACATTGCCAATTGCACAAATCAATTTATTGCAGAGTGCAAGAGACTGTTGGTTGACACCGGAAGTCACAGCATTCTGGAAATGGCCTCTGACTCTATGCCTCCAACTGTCAACTACGAACTGCCTTATAAAGCACTGTTCCCGAGTAAAGAGGACTAGATCTTTTGGGAGAAGGAAATATTAAGAGCAGATAGTTGTTGGTTCACAGATGGATCAAAAAAACCTTCCGGTTCCGGTGCAGGTGTTTTCAGTTGCAGACCCAGGACAGAGATATCAACCTGCCTAGGAACCTATACGACTATATTTCAAGCGGTAATTTACGTTATTAAATTGTGTGGGGAGAGATTGGAAGAATTTAACCTCATACACAAGTCAATAAAAATATTCTCGGACATTCAAGAGGCGTTGGAATCTCTTGGCTCCTACAGAGCAACGTCTGAATTGGTAGCAAATTGCCTAAAACGACTCTCCAGGATAGGAATACTTAACAGATTGTTTCTGGTCTGGATTCCTAGACGGCCTGGCTTGGAAGGCAATAAGGCTGCTGACTCCCTTGCAAAGGAGGGTGCCGCAAGCAGCTTCATCGGACCAGAACCTGTCACTGACATCGCTTTAGGCTTTGCCAAACAAAGATTGAACACATGGATGGCAAGAATTTTTATGGACTTCTGGCAGAATCTTCCAGGACTGGCTCACTCCAAGGCGTTTATTCAACCTTCGAAGTTTGATACCAAACAGTTGTTAGATTACAGTAAGGATGAACTACGATGTCTAACATGCCTTCTTACAGGTCACTGTCATTTGAATATTCATATGCAGACACTCGGACTGTCGGAAGACAGTGTGTGTCGCCTCTGGTTGGAAAACGATTTAATAGCAGAGCACATACTTTGTGCCTGCCCCGCTGGGAACTGAATTAGGTTTTTATAGTTTTGCAGAGCCGTACTCTTACCATCTCACCTGAAAGACCACTCACCATACAAACTAATCGGCGTCGTTAAGAAGCTGGGTTTCTTTGGTCGAGTGTGAGCCACAATAAACCCACTCACTTTGGACCTAACCTAACATAACCTCTGTAAAAAAGGTATACTGGAGTTATTTTTTATATAAAAGATGGTTATCAGTATAACCCATTTAAAATGTGAGAACTATTCCTTTTTTTTAATTTTGTTGCAATTCCACGTCCAAATGTTGATCTATCTCTCAGTAGGTAACCTACCAAAACTTTTTCGATATACCATCATTCAAACAAATGTACACTTTGCACTGAACAAAACACAAAGAGAAAACTGTCCTCTAATTCGGTTCCGCCGGTTTTTATCGTAAAACGCACTTGTTTCAAATCATTAACAACCTGCTGAAAAACTCACTAAAACGCCACAGACAATCAACCCTCTAATAAAAAACATGAACCCACTTACTGAGTCAGAGCCATATTAACCTTTACGGAAATAGCGTCTAGAAAAAAAGCAGATGTCGAAAATACTTCCATGTGTGTTCTCATCACCATCACAATGGACCGCATCGCCCTTATATGTTTGTAGATCGTACAGTATATAAAACACACGCCTTCTTTTTTGTTGAATTTGCATTTCTGCTTTATTCTAATTTCAATTGTAAGCCAACCACACTTTTTTGCTACATATAAGCCGTCTAACTTGCCCATTTCTTCCGAGTCTCAAAAAACACTGCAGGCTCTCAGTTCTATTGCATTTTTCCTACCATCTTGTCATACCATCCATTACGCAATCTTCGTCCTCGTACCTGTGCAGGTACCTTGTTGGATGTTTGTCATATTCTCGTATGGAAAAGAGTTCGAGCCTAGTCGGCAGAAGAGGCTTCTTCCACTAAACTTGACTAAACCATAAAACGTGCATCTCAAGTAGATCCACAAAAGGAAGTTTAATAATGTGAGACACTGATGTAGTTTTTTGAATCATGCTTCATGCTTCAATTCTTTTCTTATGCAAGGGATTTGTTCAAAATTTTATTTTTTACGTGTTTCTTGAATAAAGTCAAAGGTACGTTTTTATAACCAGGCGTAATCCTATTCAATAGCCAAGTTAAATGAACCGTTGAAAAGAGTTGTTCTGTTGCTTGGTGGATCTTATTTTATGGAAGGTATAGATAGGGAGGACTTTTCTTGGTTAAAATCCTCTTGAATAAGCAGCAGGCGTGAAGTGCTCTCCTTTCAGTTATATTCATCCAACCCAGAGATTTCAAAGCTTTTATTACATGGGCTCTCCTACGTAAGCCGCATGAGAACATAGGTGGTCTGCAATCTTTGCGTGCTAGTTTTATCATATTCCAAGAGGAAAGGACCAAAAACCTTATCGGTAGAGACGAGAGATTGATATAAAGTTGTTTTTGATCGCTTATACAGAATATGTTTATTCGAGTATATCAATATCAGGCCATTGTAGGTTATTTCTAGAATCAAGGAGGAATAGAAGAGGAATATCCAAAAGTGTTGTCGATACTGAGTCCCAGATTTTCCGTTCTATTCTCTATAGGTGCATACTCAGTGCCAATCAGAATTTTCAGTTCAGATAGGCATCTCTTTCTAGCTGCCGATCTTCTAAATAATAAAACTTTCAACTTAGATGGATTTATTTTCAAACAATGTTGACTAGAGAGCTGCGCGAGAGAGTTGAGATCATTGTTGACTGAGCTGGTGGCATGATTACAGAACATATATATATTTGAGTACCATCAGCAGAGATGCAGACTGAACAGTTAAATTCTAGAATAGAATTGTGATGCATACATCACGAAAAGGAGCGGCCCAATGATTGATCCCTGGGAAACTCGTGAAAGAACTGGGGGAGGAATTGAAACTTGAGTGTTATAAAGTATTGACTCTGTTTTCTAGCAAGGTAGTTTCTGATGAGCTTTCTGGCATCTGCCGAGAATCCAAGATGATGAAATATGTTTATCAATAAATCATGATTTATAAGATCAAATGCCTTGGAGAAGACAAGCAGCACCAAGGCAGTTAGCAAATTATGATCCGTTGCCATATGCATATAGTCTGTTACTTTTAGAAGTGCCATAGTTCAGCTAAATCCAGGGCGGAATCCGAAGTGGCGTGGGTAGTAACCAATAATTATTCAGATACATTCGTATCTGTTTATCAATATTTTTTTGAAAAGTTTAGATAAACAAGAAAAAATACTTCCCAGATCCTCCTCAACAATAACTTGGTTGACAAAGGTTTTGGCTTTCTTTTTCTCTACCTTCATATAAAAAAAATGTGTGAATCTTTAAAAAAAAAGTTGGAAAAGTAGAGAGCCGAAACATATCTTTCCCAAAAAATTATTTCTTTTCAAAATATACCCCTTTCAATTCATACTATGAGTTATATTACAAATCTACTACTTCCTGGACCCCTCCATGTTACTTGATGACATTGCAGCTTTCTGTAAGTGAAAAAAATTTTGAAACCAATAAAGTTTTTTTCTTAAGTTCGTCCGTTACAAGCAAACCAACAAATGAATATTTTCTCTTCGTAATAATATTTCAGATTAGTAAATTCGATAGAAATCTAACAAATATCATTTCTTCATTTTGTTCAAAGTCGATGAATAACCTCCAACCATCATCTAAACGCTCAAATATCATACTTAACTCAGCAAAAAGCTCGCCTTTAATTCGGTCCCGCCTGTTTTCATCCTGAAACGCACTTGTTTCTCATTTCGGATCATTAACAACCTGCTAAAAAACACACAAAAAACGCCACAAAAAACGACCCTCTAATAAAAAACGTGAACCCACTTACCGAGTCGCAGCCATATTAACCTTTACGGAAATAGCGTCTAGAAAAAAAGCAGATGTCGAAAATACTTCCACGTGTGTTCTCATAGCCATCACAATGGACCGTATCGCCCTTATATGTAAATCATAAAGTATATAAAACGCACCCTCCTTTTTTGTTGAATCTGTATTTTTGCGTCCCCCTAATTTGAATCGTGAGTTTAGCACACTTACGGCACGACCCGTTTTTATTCCCTTTTTATATATTTTCAATGCATGGGAAGCGATAGGGTGCCCTTTTTTCGGAAATGTTTAGAAAATGGCTGTATTATGTTCACACGCGACAGGCGATTTAAGAGTTTTTTCAAAAGAATTGATCATCGAGGTCATTTTGAAAGTTGAAGGTCCTTCGACTTAAGGGTGGCGTGAGAAAAACTTCTGTAAGTGATCTCCGGAAATAATTGAACTTTTCATGCAGCTGAGTTTTTTGGTTTTCAATTTTTCTTTGTATTTTTTTTTTATTTTTTGTTAATCATAGTTCCCATTTTTACATGTTTTTTATTTTTGGACCTATTATTTTGATTTGATTATATCCATAACAAATATTTTTATGACAAATTAATTTTTGGGAAAGAAAGATTTTGGATTTCACTAGTTCGGACTTCCATTATCTACTATATAAAATGATTTGAAATCACTGAAACAACTAAAAAAGAATAATTAAAAATTAATAGCTGAGAATAACAATTATATTAAGCAAAATAAGCCTGAAATGAAATAATAGTGAAATAAACTACAAGTAAAAATCCGAATCCAACCACCATCAATCGACTAAAAGAGGAATCATCAAGACTCTATTAGACCGTGCTTTTGGGCTCTGTAATACGAAGGAAGGTCTCGAGAAGGAACTAGACATCATCAAAAATGATCTTCAACGGAATGGCTACTCCAAAGCGATGGTAGAAAAGACTTTGGCTAAAAGACAGCAGGAGCCTCGCAAGGAAGAGAAGCCGTCACAACCAGTGCTTGCACTTCCCTACATCAGAGGATTATTGGAGAGGATAAGAAGAATTGGTTCCAAGTACAACATCAGAACCTGCTTCAGATCCGGTGACACTATCCGTAGCAGCCTCACGAAAACCAGGCCACCAAACGCGGACTGCGATTCCAAGAATTGCATTTACCGGATACCCTGTGAGACAATGGAAGTCCGAACTTGTGAAATTCATCATTAAACATTGTCAATCACCTTCAAACAAGCCTTTGTTTTGTTACGTTCATAATTTATTATCCGCCAACATGCGGATGATCTATTTACAGAAGAGATAATAAATTAATCGTTTGCCCGTATATTCTTTTTTAAGTTTTTTGTACAAATTTATATATTTACAATAAATATATACTTATTGACAATTCTCAAATTTCGACCAATATTTCGAAATGAAAGTTTCAAAAATCATGAATTGTATTAGAGGCAAGAAAAACTCATTTGAAGAGAATAAGGCCTTATTTTCTGAAAAAAAGCAATCAAACATCGTTTTACACTGAATAACAAAAAATATACCATTTAAGTACATTCGTAAATGCTCCATCCCCTTTATCCCTACTGAATCCAATGGAAATTATCTAAATCGGGAACAGGTGAATAGCTTCAACTCTCACCAGAACCATTACATCTATTGATTTACAATTAATTTCCATTCTCCTGGAATTGAATGAATGCCACAATATGTGATTGTGGAATGAGTGTACTGTCAATTTGAAACACACCGCCTCAAAAAGTCTGTGGGTGATTACAGGAAATTAAAGTAAATATGATGATACGAATAATAAGTGCATCATCTACAGATTTTGACAATGCATGTTTCGGAACTATATCGATGGTCGCTTAAGATATTGAAGCACTCAAAATTTCTCGAGAATGTGTTGATCAACAGCTTTCTCCATCACTTTCGAAATTATCCATTGTATAGAGACTGGTCTGTATCAATTTGAAAGATTCATCTTGTCTTTTGAGAGTATAATATCAACCTTTTGTTACGCCAACTAGAAGAGCCAGAGTTCCATGTATTTCCTGTTGTATTCCTTATTCTGTTTCCTGCTAACTTGTATGTTATATAGAAAATATGTTATGTGATAGAATAACGAAACTATAATTTTACCTACTTCTTTCAATATCAACGATCTTATTTTTGAGCATGTACATCATTTCTCATCAGCCCTTTCCTATAAATGAAGAGGTCTGGCTAGTAAATCACGAGATTGGCTACGAAAAAGGATTTAATTATGAAAATCATTCTATATTCGAACGCTCCCCTTCAATATACTCCCCTTCCCTCATCACACACATTTCCATAGATTTTTATCATTGATCGAAGCAGTGCTAGAAGTCTTCTTTGGTGAGGGTCTTCAGGAGCTCTGCCGTTATTTGCTTCACCGCTTCCATCGACTCAAATCGGGTCCTTTTCAAAGCAGATATTATCTTCGGAAACAGAAAAAAGTCGCACGGCACCAAATCTGGTGCGTGTTCGAGCACTGGAGTGCATTTATCGGCCGAAGACGATAGTTCTTTATTTGTTGACTAGTTTCGGTCATTACACCAGTTTCAAAATTGTGTATTGACCGGAAGTAGTCAGTGAACATGAATTTCCAGAAAATAAACAAGTCGTCAATCAAAGAAGTTAGAATAACCTCCTTAAAAATCAGTTTATCACTGAGAAACCTTTTGTATAAAATGATGGGTATTTTTGTGACCTTGAGATAAATTAACTAAGAATAATATATCAAAGCACCAGCACAATGTTTGAACGAGATATGTGTATATCTAATTACCCAAGTACGAAACAAAAGATGTACGTCTAAGAGGCCAACACTTCATAAAAGAAACTGAAGACTACCCTAACAAGATCTCGGAACAGACCAGATCGTGGAGATATAGTACAGGAGCTATGTTATGAAATAGATGTCCTTTTTGTTTTCATTCACATAATATAATGTGCATTATGGCTTTTTAATTACAACGAACTCATTAGAATCACTTTGAATCATTATTCTGTCAGAACATGAGAGTTTGAATTGATTTGACCAAAGACCTTACTGGTAACCCCCAAAATATGGATGATTTACTACGATCGAATCAAACTAGTCAACAGAAGAAACAATTTGTCAAAAGTTCTACAAAGCTCGTAAATGTAATAGTTTTTGCAATTATCTATAGCAAAATTATTTATATAGTTTCATTGTGGTATTATGGAAAGTTTGTTTAAAAGTGTTTGACAAAGTTTTATGATGAATTTCATCAGTTCGAACTCTCATTGTCTAATACGTTTCTACTTTGATTCAAAATCTATGAAAAAACAAATAAAATTAGTTAAAATTAGCTAAATTAGCAGAAATATCAATTATATTAAATAATAAATCGTGAAAAATGAAAATGCCCACCGAGTAAATAAGAAGGATCAGATATGAGCAATTGTGCAGCAGACAATGTGATCCCTTGTCGTTATAATCTATATGCCCTTTCGAATCACAGTGGGACTACTTACAACGGCCATTACACAGAATATTGCAGACACCCTTATAGTGGCACGTGACATGAATACAACGATTCACACGTGTCACCAATTTCACCAAAGTTGCTTGTGATTGAGGAGGCATATGTCCTCTTTTATGAACAGGAGGAAACAAAGCAGCACCTTTGATGTGATTTTATTTCTCTTTTCTGTTAAATTCTGTTAATTGATTTATATTTGTATGTTCTACAATGTATATATATACCGGGTGTCCCACATTTTATGTGACAGGCAATATCTGGTTTGTTGAAGGAGAT
>WOGO01005346.1:0-12500 GCA_015342085.1 Leptinotarsa defecta | reverse complement strand
CCCAAATAAATCGTAATATCGATAAGTCTTTTTAAATTCGACCGTTTTTCCCTAACCTGGTTATTAAAAGAAATTATGGCCTCTTTTTGAGCTGTATGTGAAGCTGTTGCTTTATTTTGTTTGCTAAACAATTTTTATTCACAAGACGAAAATATATGCTCCTTAGATTCAAAATGTCTTTCTGTAGAACGAGGTAAATTTTTTAAATCGGAGTATCCTATTTTAGACCACGTTTGGTATTCTGTTTGTATGGAAAATAAAACACAGGGCCAACAAAAAAGATTTTCTCGTTTAATGGAGCCTTAACCAATCGCATTTATCGTACCAACTGATATTAAATCCTCGATTTTGTCGATTATCTGACGTTTTAATTGAAATAAAATGTGATTGAGGCCTTTCCAGAGTTTTGATAAAGTAAAATTTATTATTGCAAGATGAAGACTTAAAATTATTTGTCAGCAACCAATCGACTATATCGTCAGATTTTTTAATTTCGTCCAGCTTATCCATAATGAATGAAAAAATAAACTTACCGAAAAGTGAAAACCTGAAAACACTTTGAAATTGAAAGAAAACACTTTAAAAACACATCAAAACTATTACCAAAAAGCACTGATATAATACAAAACTGCCTGTTTAATACACAAATAACAAATATTATCAAGAAACACTAAAACGGCTTACCGAAATATTTTTCAGTCCCGGTCCGTCACGGCATCCCGTACGAATAATTAAATTAAGAAAAAACGCAGTCGTACACTAACGCAGACCAACTGGAGGCTAGCCTCCTCTAACGCTATAATTTCTGCAACTGAAATTACAAATCGGAACGTATGTCCCTGGTTGGATCGGTTTCGTGGAGCCTGTGTATTTTAAAACGGTCGTAGGCTTGGGTCCCTTGCAACGTATGACATTTATTATTTCGGGTTGACTGTTTATTCGTTATTCTCTTATGGCGGTGCGTTTGAGGATACAGTGTGGTATGTACTACGTAGTGAGTGATAGTGTTTTTTCGGGCATATTATGTATTTATATTAAAAATTAATGGTGAAGTGATGATAACCAAGCATTTAAAAAAAATAATCATAATTATTTGTCAAAATCTTTCAATTCATTGCGATGAATAGCCTCAAATTTCATGGGGAGGCTAAGCCTCTCTTGCAATTTTTATGAGATGGATGAAACACAGACACAGAAAAAGGAATTCTCAGAACGTTTTTCCATTTATGACCTTTCCAAGGGGTAGACGTCTGTGAATAGATGAAAATAGTTATAAGTAATTATGTGTGAGATGAGATGATCATAGAAATGATTTATAAATTATGTTCACATGATCACGATTGAAATAAGTAGACATTGATTAAACTTCATAAATATTATGTCTCATATCAAATACATATCACATACTTCCTTAAACAACGAAAATTTTGTATTTTCACTGATGAATCAAAAAATATAATATTTCATTTTCTGTTATGGCAAACTGAAAATCAACATATATTTGGAGAGTTATTGACATTTTGAAATAACGTTATTCAAAGTCCAGTTTGGAGATATCATTTTAGTAATCTTTTTGATCATTTCTTGAACGATTTGTAAATTATGTATTCATGATTGTTCTGGTAAAAAAGTCACAGTCGAAATGAAAATCGATTTTTTACAATTTTTCATGAACTGTTCAACATTTTGTGACGAAAATGGATCCATGGCCTCTGTATCGTAAACGCATATTTTTCATATAAAACCATGATATCTGTTCAGCCTATAAAAATTTTTGGGGGGTATTGAACCCCTAAAACCACCCAAACTTTTCTATGCGTTAGAATTGAATATTGTGATACAACTTGTTGAATATATCAGTTGTGGATTTTTTTTTATTCGAGCACTTTTTCGAAAAACCACTTTTCATCAATATGCAGACTCTTCAGTTGGCTGTTCAACACAACAAAGAAAAGAGTATTGAGAAAAAAAAAGTTTCTGTCTGTGCAGTTGATTCTGGGTCAGTTTGGCCAGTTTGAAACAAGGTTTCAGATAATTATCTGTAATTCTGGCCATCACGGGTGAATTCCAAGGGAATGGGAATAAGGCATAATACCTTGCAGCGGCTGCACTGCGAAAAAATATCCCAATCGGAATTCGCCAGACAATTTTTCTCATCCATTGATCGTCGTTTGCGGAAAACAGGTACTTTGCGACCGCAAGTTACTGGTAATAGAGGACGTTCAAAAATGGATTAAAACGATGAGGATATTTCAGAATTTGTTGAAGAAATCCCTGGAATTAGTAGAAGAGTAATAGCTGTTCAATTAGTAATAGCTGCTCCACATGATGGTTTGGCAAAAATTTAAATATCAGTTTCATTAATCGTATTTCAATCACCGATGAAGCTACCTTCGAAAGAATTGACATTACAAATACCATAACGCTCACATATGGGCGAAGGAAACCCTCACGCAATAAAACGACCCGTTACAAAAAGACTCCTGAAGTCAATATTTAGGCAGGCATTGTGAATAATTAATTATTGAAACCAATATTTCTTCCAAATGATTCGAACAGTGCAAATTACTAACAGTTTTTACAAAATTATTGATCAGAATACTTGGAAGAGACAAATTTAGGAATAAGGAAAAACATGTAGTATTTACAGGATATGGAGCTCCAGCGCAATTCGATAACGAAGTTAGGGAATATTTTTCAGTCTGTATCCTGTATGTTGGATTGGAAGAGGCCATGATGCACCTATTTCTTAGCAAGCCAGACATAATACTATGTCATTTTCAAAGCAACTGTTTGTTATTTATCTGTAGGAACTATAAGTGCTGAACGTTCAACTAAAGTATTTTTAAAGAATAACGAAAAAGAAACCACATCTCGATGAAAACTGGCTTTTCAAAAAATGATATATTAAACCAATGGTGACACAATATTAATTCAATTCTGATGCATAGAAAAGTTTGGATGTTTTAGGGGTTCAATACTCCCCTGAAGTTTTTATGGGCTAAACATATTTCGTGGTAGTTTATGAAAAAAAAGCTCTTACGATAAGAAAGCCATGGACCCGTTTCCATCGCAAAATGTTGATTAGTTCATCAGATATTGGAAAAAATCTATTTTCCTTTTGTACTTTCCAAAGAATGTAAACCTTTGTTCTTTATTACACCTTGTATATCACATATCACATGATATTTTCTGAACTGATGAAAATGCGATTTTGTCTAGTTGATGAAAAGCCTACCTACTGATGTATTCAAAATGTTATAAACGAATTGTTTTATTTCCGTATCATTACAAATAAATAAGTAAATATTCGAAAGCAGAAGTTAATGGTAATTGAAAATAGCGTTGTTTCAAGACCATATGTAACATTACCATTTCAAAAATACAAAGAAACCAATTATTTTGATTTCTTATGAAATAGATTATATATTATGTGTTAACGACCGTCCCTATTTTTATGCTTGAAATATCAATACATATTGGCAAATTATAAAAATATTAAATTTTCAATTTAGAGAATTTCATTTGCATGATAGCGATGACAGAAATTGAACAAATATTCGATGATCATAATTTTTTGAAGTGATATTGAATATCACTATTATCATCCATTTTAATTGATTCAGTTTTATTCAACTTAACCCACGTGATTATCCTGAGAGACAGTTATAAAAAAATAAATAGTTTATTCTAGCTCACTAATTTCCATGTTATCTTGTTTTCGGGCGAGTTGGATTTGAATTCCTGACTCATGAGATTTGTAGATTTGGGATTTGTATGTAGATCTGTATATTGATATGGGGCGCGGCCGAGATTTCTCTCGCCGCCTGTGATATCCCTCTTGGCGGGATAATTTCCTGGTGAATAACATTCATGCAGCCTCGAGATTATTATGATCTCACCCCGTGGCAAGGCCTTTGAGGCATTCCGTTTGTCTTGGCTGCGGGGGTGTTAACCGTCAGCATGGTTTGCAGAACGGGAAAGTTCATCAGCAGAGTCTGTAGCTGGTCGAAGGCCGTGCATAGACCGTCGACCGAGCTGGGGTCACTGCTTTTTGTGGGTTTTACGGCTCTCACATATGAGACTCCATTTTGTATCGTATTTGTTCCTTTCGGCCTTTTTGATTGGGCTGGCAGGTCTCTGGGTTTGGTGTTAGCCTTTTTGTTTTGGGATGTTCCGGGCATCCTTCATAATTAGCTGGGGGTTCCCGTTTACAATTGAAGCATTTCGCCAGGGCTTGCTTCGGCTTTTCACATTCGGTCGTCAGGTGGTGGCCGGCACATGTTGAACACGCAGGGACTGCTTTCCACTGTTGTTCGTGGTCTTTATGGTTCGCTTTTTACTCGCACATTTAAGATTTCCCTGACCTTATACATATGGCTCTGTTTTTCAGTAACAAGGACCAATACAAGCGTGAGTGGCTTTTTGTTGTCTTTCTTCAGCCTGGCTACCGATATAATATCGAAGCCCTTGGCTTTCAGATCGTCTTTGATTTCTACGATTTCGAGGAATTCAGGTACACCTCAGAACACCACTCTTAAGGGTTTTACTTCCTGCATTGTATACGTATGATGCGGGATTTTTTCTTTGTCTAGTATTCTGACCATTCTTCTGAAGTCGTCCGGGCTTGCGGGTTGGACTTTGACGTCATCGTTTGTGTTTGCCGCCTCCGTAAAGTTTACCTTCTCTCGTGCGGCTATTTCATTGAATTTTGCCCACGTACCTTTTTGTCTAATGATGATTGTTTTTGACCCGGTTGCCTGTACTGTTTTAGGCATCGCAGCCTCCTCCTCGTGTGTTTTGGTTTCCATATTCTCGAATGTATGGTTTTCTTCTGGTTTTTGAGGTTTTGGGACCTCGTTGGTTGCTTGGATGTCTTTGTTTTCAGGGTTATTAGCCCCGAGTTTCTTAGGTTTTCTAGACGACATTTCCATGTTTTCTATTCTTGGTACCTCGCTTTGTACCTGTGTTTTAGTCTTGTTATTTGCTTTGGGGTTTTGTAGTTTTTTGTGAGTCTCTATCTCCGCCGGGCATTTTTTATTGACAATCGTCTCTTCTTCTAGGCTTTCTTCAGAAGAGTAGCCTGAGATAGCATGTGTTTGGTCATCTGCGTGAGGGTGCATTTTGTCATATCCGCAGGATCTTTTCTGCTCTAGTTCTTGTCTTCTTTTTCGCATAATTATGTGCGTAGAAACGAGTTCCTGAGGTGAAACTTCGTATAGATCTAATAGTTTGGATATCATTGCTAGTACCATGTCTCTCTTTTCATTGCTGGCATTGAATACAAGAGTAGCAATGATAGCGTCCATCTTAACATGTTATTACTTCGAATGCTCGAGATATTAATGTTAATGAATAATTATGTCAACTATCTGATTCATATATATTTCATACTAGCTTTTACCTGCGGTTTCGCTCGCATTTATGTCATTAATTAAGTGTCAGTACAATATAAATGAATCAATATGCTCATCAAAGTACCGAATAAAATTTTGAGGAAAAATGAAATGCAAAGTATTTCAATGGATAACGATTTGTATTTTGAAGATTACTATACCAAAAACCAACTACTTAAAGTTTTACACACAAAAACATTTGAAAAAGTATATGCCCTTGAGAGAATTGCTGAAAAGTATGGACACACCATACCGAGACTTCCCCCCTATTTTTGTGTTTTTAATCCCATCGAGTTAATTTGGGGAAAATTGAAACAAAGCATCAGGGGTGAACATAATTTAACAAAAATTGATAAGAAGGTAATACAGCTAATTGAAGAAGAAGTATCTAATATTACTGAAGAAGACTGGCAGAAAAGGATTAAAAAAGTAATTTTAGTTGAAAAAGACTATATGGCTATTGAACACTTCCGTATTAATGAATATATATTATATAGTTATTGTGATTCTTATATAATCAGAAATGATTATTGAAGAACGAAATTAGTTAGCTCCCTAACTATAATATTGAAGGGCAGCCGTTGGAAGGTAGGTTGCACTAGATCGTTTACTTGAACTACACCAGCCGCAAATCAACGTAATCGCACTTTCCTGTGAACAACGCCCATTTCAATTTTGTTCACCTGATTCGAATGACAAATAAATCCAGGTTGAAGATCCACTCTAAAACTCAAACTTGACGATTTTCATAACAACATAACAAAACATTTTTCCGAACCGAATATTTCCGAAATGAAACGCCCTACCTGAGATTGTCATGTCAACATCAAGATCAAAATATATTTCAATAATTCAAAATATATTTCAATAATTTAACATTTACATATTATTATACACACAAATTGTAACTGGCCAAACCCAATATCAGTATTCCCTAAATAAAATGGAACAATTCGTTTCAAAATTCACAAATGAAAAATGTTATTCTAATAATTTGCTTGGTATATACCAGAGCACATTCCGCTGTTGGAATAATCAACTTGCGCCGGAAACAAACCAACGAATACATTTCTATTGTTTAGTCGAACTGCGTGAAATGTTTCGTTTTCGTACAATAATCGTCGATTAATATCTGTCAATGGCAACCGAACAACGAGCGCAATTATTTATAAAACATTCTCCTAGTAAGGTACGACCGACTTGTTACTCGCTATATGCGGGTTTATTGTTTATTTATTGGTACAATCGTTTCTTCGGTACATGCCCACGCTTATAATCACTAAACTGGAAATAAAACCTAAAAATTATGGAATTTGTGCGGAAAGGTAGATTATGGAGAGCATTCGTCCGGTTCATTTGCGATAATAGTTCGTTATGAATTCGATAAATATGGAACCACCAAAGAAATAATATGTGTAGAAAACAGGACTATTCACATATCTGTCTCAAATCTTGAATTTATAATAGTTTTGAAAGGATCTACAATCTTTTCACCCTTTCTGTACCTAAACACTAATATAAATGATGAAATAACTTCAACATCATTATAGAACAAATCATTTCATGAAAACCAGGTTTCTATTCATCAAAACAAGTGGACTGTAGGCGGAGACTACAAGGAAGACAATTGCGATTCAAGGAAAAGGTTTATGTGTATAATGTTATATAATGATAATATAATGTAATAATAATAATAATATGTCTTCATTCATCACAACAAGAAGTACAAATTAAATAAAATTCAAAGAAATGATAAATGGGCGGAGTTCAGCTATGAGAGCTGCTGTTAAACCCAACCCAATAACTAAATAATATTTTTGTAAACCGGTTGAACTATGGCTATTTTATTCGTTTAGTCGAAAACGCAGCCTAATCTTTTTAAGATATAAGAAAACAATTCACTACAATTTGTTATTTTTCATAATGAACTAAAAATACAACTTTTTCGTCGCTTGAGTTCTCTTCATCCTCTTCGTTTCAAAAAAAAATTGAAGCCACTTTGCATATCATGAACGCCTGCTTTGAAGACCAACTGAAAGTGATATTGTTATCATTTCAGTAAAAGTCAGAGTTGTCAGTTAGCAGTGATTCCATCATGAATAATTTTACTAACGCTGAGGAGGAAGCACAGAAAATTTACCAGGACAAATATCTAACCGAGTAATTCCAAAGGCTCAAACATTTGCAAAATTGTGTGAAACTGGGAGTTGATGAAAATACAGGTGGTGAAATAAATGATTAGTGACTACCTAATTGGCCCATTTTTTCTACCAGAGAGATTAGCAGATGAACCCTCTCTCTTTGCGAGATCATTCACCCATTTTGGTAGAAAAAGTGCCGGTACTTGTGGTTTATGCAAGACGGGGCTTCTTTCAGTATTCTTGCTCATCAACATCTCGACATCACCTAACTAATCGCTGGATTGAACATGTAGGACCTCAAAATTGGTCAGCTCGCAGTCCAGATATGAATCTTCTAGATTGCTATATTTGGGGCCATCTTCAGGCTCTTCTTTATAAAACTTCTGTACAAGATGTGAATGACCTCAGGAATCGTGGACAGAAGGTAGACATTTTGCTCATTTACTTCAAGGTCGAAATTGTTTATTATTTACTTTTGGTTTTTATTTTATGTTGTCCGTCGATTCTAGGAGAAAGAACCGCTGTATTCCTTTGTAATATTTTGGGATTGCAAAAATTGTTTGTCGACAAATGTTCAGATGGTGTACGTCAGTTCTCAATTTCAGTTTTTTGTATAAGTAGGGAGATGAACATGGCGTAAATATAACATTCAAGTATATACATATAAGAATATTCAAGCCATATGTTGTCGTCGTGTGTTGTACATAGTAAACCATTTAAGTTTTTTAAGTTTTCCTTCAACTGTTATGCGTTCAGATTTACGAATTTTATACATGAGTCGAAAACATGATAAATGTATTTTCTGGACACGACGTATTTCTAAGCAATTTAGGCAAGGGCTATACAATGCACCATAGTGGTTGAACTGCGATAGTATCTACTAAAGAATCACACAGCATTTCTTCAATATCAACTGATAAATACTGCATTTGGGAGTAGATTGCTTACAAAGAAGAAAAACAATTTTTCAGTTCATCAGTGACATGTTGTCTGTATCGACTGTCAATCCTAAACTTTCATGAGATGATTTGATAGGCATTTTAGCATCACCAATTATTACATTTACATGATCTTTCAAAAAGTTTTATGAATTTGTATTACTGAATATCAAAACCACAGATTTTTTGGATTAATTTTCAAAGCACGATCAGTTGAGATTTTATATAACGAGCTTAAATCATCATTGGTAAGCTCTATTCATAACTCGAGATCTATTAGATTGAAATAATAATATATTTGAGTATCATCCGCATAAAGATAAAAGCTATATCATCTTAAAACATATACAAAATTTTAAGTATATATTATAAATAAAAGAGGTCCTAGGATGCTCCCCTGAGGGAGTTCAGAAAGTAACTTTCGGCAAGTTGACTCTTTATCATATAGTTTTCCAAACTGCGTTCTATTAAGTGAATATGAAATCATTAACATCCACGTTGAGTGACTAAAGCTCAATGATTTTGCTGGCTCAGGAAGTTGATGATCCATATCTGGCACTTTCACCTGCTTTATCAGCTTTTGTGTTTCTTGATTCATCAAATTGATTTTCCTTGGTCATGAATGTTCATTATGAAATATTCACCGTTTGTGAATTCTTCAGCAAAATATATTTCTCACAGCGAATATTTTGAATAGACTCTACAAAAATTATGGCTCACAGGAATTCAATATGTACCTATCTTTTGAACTGCCTCCGCTATGGCACTGGAATCCTATTTCCAGTTCCTAATGGTTAACATATCATGTATGGTTTTAGTTTCCATATCTTTCTGTAGATGTACGTCAGCATCAGTGCTACTTTCATCTTTTAAGATAATGGTTCCAGGTAACCCTGGGATCTAATAACCCTTAAAGATATTCAACATCCCTCGTTATTTGTATCACTGCACCTCGAGGCCCTATTTCCTCAATGTTACTGCTACTGTGGTCGATATAATCAAGTTTAGATTTAGCTCTAAGGCCTCTATTAACTTAGTACTTTTTCTTGACACCTCAAAATTTTGGCATTTTCCTCCAGATACTTTAAAATTTTCACATATTCTATTCGTTAGATCAATTCTTATATTCACTTTTTGGTGTAGTCATTTCCATTTCTTACTTCGATTTTTTTATCCTCTTTACACTCATTATATAATAATAATGATAATGAATGGGCTTATTTGTTCATGGTTTATTCATTGACATACATTGTTCATAAAGAAGAAGTAGATACAAAAATCAGTACGGACGTAAATATTCCGTCCTTCTGAACTTTTGAACGGAACAAGATATTATGGTCGGACAAAATTTACCTGAAAGAGCGTAATTTTTACTACTTTCTGGCAAAGAAGACATCAATGTTGTATCACTCATCGCTGAAATAAATTATTCAATTTTCGATTCAATACATTTTTTTTATTTATAATAATTGAAAAAAAAGTATTCATTATTCACTCCAGTTTTGTTCAGTTCAAAATGTTCAGCATTCACTTTCTAATGATAATAGGATCTGTTTACGAATTTACTTCTTACCACTCTGCTCATCTACTGGTTAGGAAATTTGACAAACCCAAATGAGTTTCAACTGATGTTACGTTCCAGCAAGGTGAACTACCTCCCAAATAACTATACACCAGTCACTTTGCTATCAGTGATATCTAATATCATGGAGAAAACCACCATCTCTTTGAATATTTCAAACACTTCAAGTGGTAGAACAAGCCTGTAGTGTTCGACACTGCATTTTTCAACTTTACCTCTTGGTTGTCATATTCTATTTCACCTAGTGAAGACCATTAATATCATTATTATCATCTTGAACGATCACCAATATGGCTTTCGGAAACAAAAATCAACAAGCGACCTTCTACCGCATGTCACCCATATTTGGAATAATGCAATCGAGAAACATGGAGAGTCGACAGCTGTTCCGCTTTATATTTCTTAGGTCTTTGACTTTGTACGGCATGAGGGTTTGCTGGCCAAACTTCGATACTATGGCTGCTCATTGGTCTGAGATTCAACTAAGTACACCTCGAACTCCACATAAACTAAGTTTGGGTGGATAAACTTCCTAAGAACTTTTTTACAAATGAATTTAATCTCCAGCTATTCAAACCCAACGTGAATCGCTCTTAATGTGCCTTGAGGTTTTTCCTGTAGTACATGTGTTTTGTCCTTGACAAAAATGTCGAACTTGTGGATAGAAGGAAGATGTTTGCAGCGAAATTACCCCAGGAGTATTTTATTATGTAGAAAATAAATTTGTAAACAGACCTTATTATTGTGAACAAGTGAGTGGTAAATGGTGGAAGTAAAACATTGTTGGGTCTAATATTAAATTACTTATTGACCGAGGTTTAACGAAATTCCCATTTTCATCAAAAAAAAGTTGGTAATTGATGCAACACTGCTGTCTTTCGTGTCAAAAAGTAATGAAAATGAAACCTTTTTACATGCATTTCATGCAACCATAGTATTTTTTTCGTTCAAAAGTTAAGACAACTCAGAGTCCATACGTCTGCACTGTATTCATACTGAACTAGATTAAGTGGGTTGACTTTCAATATGAAGTTACTGTTTGGGAATTCTATAGTGAATCACCCTATACCACTCCACAGTCAATAAATGTATCAGTGTTTCAGATCACTTTCTGGTCGACTTCACATAACAATAGTATTAATTGGGTTTAATCGTTATTGGTTTGAGTGATAAATGTTTAGGTGACCCCATTTTTACTCAGTCATTACATTACGCCTGTTAACAACTTCGATATTGGAATTGAATGATAATATTTGAATCAACTTTGATATCGTTACTAGACCCTTGTACGCTGGTTCAAATCAAATATTGAATCGAAGTCGTCTCAGTGACTGATTCGAATCGAACAACCGCTGTGGAAACTTAATTAAAGTATGAAATATGGTGATCTCAAAAGATAATTGAGCTCGCTTTGTCTATGAACTCGTTTCACTGATTGAAACAATTTCGCTATTCAGATCCAAATAGAAAGGTGAAGAGGTTTCGATATTCTAGTATTTTCCACTTTTTCGAAGCAAATTTAGTAATGAATCTATTACGAGACTTCACAAACAATTTTTCATCTATTTCATTGATAGGTAAAGGTGATGCAAATAGTTAACCTGCTTTATTAAAGATAATTTGCAACTGTTATGAACAGTCAATAACTGGTACCAAATAGCCTGAATTAAGTACTCTGGAAAAGTTCATAATGAAATATTTTCTTCAGTAATCCCGAACGACAGTTCCAAAAGTTAGATAGAGAGAGAAACTAACAATTTTTATAGAATAATTTCGAATATCTATTCTATATTCATTCAACAAACAAAGCAACCGAAACAACGATAGATGCGTCATCAAAGCATGATCACCACGCACATTTGCATCTATTGGCTGATTAGAAAATAGAATAAATAAATTAGATTTTGTCTGATTTCTATTACGATTTTTATCAGTTACCACCAGTTTTGGTTGGTTAGACCATTTTCAAGTAACTGCTACTTGGATGTATAGAATTCAAGATCTCTTCTTCAACAGATGTTCTGATAACAATGTTCATCTGCCAATGCTTTCATTTTTGAGTCACACAACCAAGGCCGTGCCCAGATTTTTGTTTCGATGGTCTCAATAAAAAAGACCTGCTAATTCAAATTTAATCAATTACCATAACATTAGCACGGAAAAAGCCGTCCACTGGAAAACCCGTACTAACATATTCGTTTTTAAAACTAGAAACCTCAAATTTACAGTTCAGTGAATTCACAGTACAAAATCAAACCTTCTAGACTTGTTATGGGCAAATTCTGTTATAACATCATCAGTTGGATCTGCCCTATGGTGGGCAAGAGGGGCTAACCGGGACAAACCGGTTAGGTAGGTTTCTAGGCCGTTAAGTGAGGAAAATGACTTTTCCGGGGTCGAGAAGGCCTGCCACAATAATTTCCATAGTTGAAATTTGTCTTGT